>SZWC01017210.1:9497-26571 GCA_023375785.1 Penium margaritaceum
GTCTGCCGCTGGCGCTGAGTCTGCTGCTGTGCCAAGTAGTACGTGGCAGCGGACACAGCGGGGCTAGCATGCCCTGGGGGGATGAAGGACAGCGGCGCACTGGTGGCGCTGTGTGAAGCGACCGGCTGTAGCGCTGCAAGCTGCTGCGTCAAGGCGGCAAGCTGTTGCTGAAGAGCAGCGAGAGGGTCAAGGTGGCCGCCAACGTTGCCAGTGGGCTGCTGCTGCTGCTGCTATTGCTGCAAGGGCGGCTGCTGCTGCTGCTGCTGCAACGGCGGTGTCTGCTGCTGCAGGGGCGGCGGCTGCTGCTGCTGCAGGGACGGCGGCTGCTGCTGTTGCAGGGGCGGCGGCTGCTGCTGCTGCAAGGGTGGCGGCTGCTGCTGCTACAACGGCGATGGTTGCTGCTGCTGCAGCGGCGGTGGCTGCTCTTGTTGCTGCTGCAGGGGCGGCGGCTGCTGTTGCTGTAGTGGCGGTGGCTGCTGCTGCTGCTGCTGCAGCGGCGGTGGCAGTTGCTGCTGCTGTTGCAGCGGCGGCGTCTGCTGTTGTTCCTGCTGCTGCTGCTGCTGCTGCTGCAACGGCGGCGGCTGCTGCTGCTGCTGCAGCGGCGGTGTCTGCTGTTGCAGCGGCGGTGGTTGCTGCTGCTACAGCGACGGCGGGTGCTGCTGCTGTTGCTGCAGCAGTCGTTGCAAGAAGGGAGGGGTAGGGGTCCCCCCACCAGAGGAGGACCCCTCATCAGGAGTCCCTTCCATTACGCTGCCCTTCGTTTGCTATCCTTTCCTCCTTTTTTTTTTTTTTCGTGTTGGTGACGTCAGCAGTGACATCAGCAGTGACGTCAGCAGAGGAGTGCTGACGTCAGCAGCGGTGGACGTTGGGGCCGCTGCTGATGTTGTTGCTCTTGATGCCGCTACAGCCGCTGCCGCTGCTGCCGCTGCTGTTGCTGCCGCTGCTGCTGCTGCTGCTGCTGCTGCTTGCTTGCTGCTGCTGCTGCTGCCGCTGCCGCTGCTGTCGCTGCTGCTGCTGCCGCTGCTGCTGCTGCTGCTGCCGCTGCTGCTGCTGCTGCTGCTGCTGCTGCTGCTGCTTGCTTGCTGCTGCTGCTGCTGCTGCTGATTGCTTACTGCTGCTGCTGCTACTATTGCTGCTTGCTTGCTGCTGCTGCTGCTGTGGCTACTACAGCTGCTGTTGCTACAAGCTGCTACGGCTGCCGCGGCTGCTACAGCTCGCCGTTGCGGCTGTGCGCTGCTGCAGCCGCGTGCTGCTGCTGCTGCTGCCCGCTGCTGCGGCTGCTGCGTGCTGCAGCAGCTGCTCGCTGCTGCGGCGGGTGGCTGTAGCGGGCTGCGGGGGTGGGGGATTTTTTTTTTCCTGTTGCCCGCTTTTTTTTTTCTTGTTTCCTTCTTTTCTCTTTGTCAGCGGGCAGCAGCCCGCTGTCTGTAGCGAGCAGCGAGCTGCTGCTCGCCTGGCAACAGCGAGCTGCTGCTCGCTGGCAGCAGCGGGCTGTTGCTCGCTGCTTGCTTGCTGCGAGCAGCAAGCAGCAGCAGCCGCGGCTGGCAGCTGCTGCTGCTGGCTGCTGCTGCGGCTCGCTGCAGCTGCTGCTGCAGCTCGCTGCTGCTGCTGCACGCTGCTGCAGCTGCTGCGTGCTGCGGCTGCTGCCTGCTGCCGCTGCCGCTGCTGCCGGCTGCCGCTGCCGCTGCCGCTGCTGCCTGCTGCCGCTGCCGCTGCTGCTGCGGGCTGCTACTGCCCGCAGCTGCTGCTGCTGCACGTTGCTGCCGCTGCTGCGCGCTGCTGCTGCCGCTGCCGCAAGTTGCTGCTGCTGCTGCCGCTAGCTGCTGCTGCTACTGCCGCTAGCTGCTGCTGCTGCGTGCTGCTGCGAGCCGCTGCTGCCGCCTGCTGCTGTTGGCAGTGCCAGTCACTGCACGTGGGTGACGTTCGCCGCTTGCGTCGTCGCCCGCAGACGTCAGACGCCGCCTGCCGCTCACCTCCTCGCGTCACGCGTGGGGGTCAGTGCTGCCGAAAATATTTCGGCAGCATTTCCCCTGGCCCAGTGGCCGTGGGAAAAAATCTGACGCCGCCACCAGGCGGTTCAATGCTGCCGGAAAAAATCCGGCAGCATTTCCCCTGCACTGGCGCGTATGGAGGTCCGCCGGCGTTGTCTGGCACCTGTTCGTCAGTCTTCTGCTGCTGCTGCTACGCTCTGGCTCTGATACCAAAAAGGAATAGCCTATGCAGCGTGTCGGGGCAGCAGCGTTGTTGATGCAGCGTGCGGGCTTCCACGCTCGTTGCTTAGGTCAGCTGCCCCCTCAGTCTGCTGCTCTAGAGTCTAAGTCTGGAAGCTCTGGGTTTGTTACTCAGAAACGCGCGCGCCAGTGTTAGCGCCAGAAAGCAGCTGAAAACTGTAAGTGACTGAATAGGAATGAACAATGAACAACAATGGGAGACCCCTCCAAGTTCTAGGCCCCCCCCAGCTCTGTAGAGCTTGTTACTCAGTTCAACAGCCAATCAGAAAATAGCTCAGTTCAGGCTGGCAGGTNCTAGAAAAATAGTAGCGAGGAGTTATGGCAGCCTAAACCCAGATAATGCCCACAACGGTTTATGCTGCCACACAGGGCCATGCAACATGCAACTGGGACCCTAGGCAGTGCATGACGATGCAGACGCAATGGGATGCGCTGGACGCATGCAAGCAGCACATGCGGTGTCAATGACCGCCGGCAGCACGACCGCCGAGGAGGCCTGCCGATGGAGCTGAGCGCGTCGCCTGAGAGAGGAGGCTCCAGCGAACTGCGAGAAGACCTCAGCGTGCGTCGGCTCCACCGGACGACACTCCATCAGCGTCGAGTCTCGCCATCAGTCATCTGCACGCCGATGTACACAAGCCGGGAGGACACAATAGAGCACAATGAGAGATGTGCAAAAACCAACACAATCTATTTCATTTACAATTACAATAATGTACTTGTGTATTTGTTTATTTACGTGTAGAGGCATCATTGTTTTTGTATTAATGGGAAACTCATTCACTCCATCATCATATGGTGGACCTTTTTCCGATGACAATCATGTTACCTTCCAGACGTACAGAATCCCGTAATCTTTCCAAGTGTGCATGTCTGTTGTTCTTCAAACAACTCATCGCACTGAGAGAACAACGATATTCACTTCGACGGCCGAGGGCGAATTGGCCAACTGCCTCGCCCCCAGTAGATATTCCCAAACCTTCCGACAGCTTCCACCACTCTCGTCAACCAGCGAAGAGGAGTATCACGACCTTTGAGTCCACTTCTCGACGCACCGAGACAAATCTGGGTTTAAAGATGCATCTCGCATGTTCACTGTCCATTCTTGAAGGACCCCCACTTCTCGGTGGACCTTCTTGAATCCGACCACACACAACACGACTTCGCACGCGTCGCCCAAAAATCGACCCGACGACCCCGACTATGCCTCACTTGTAACTTGACACTTGTACATACATGTTCGATGATTACGACACTTGTCATTGAAGTACACATATCGCTAATTATTAATTTCTCAAGATTCCCAAACTCTAAATCGCATTCTGCCTTGCAACTTCTACCTGTTCACCATCTACGCTCCATTCGGAATAGCACTTGGTATCAAAGCAAAGTAGTACTGGAGAGACATCCGACAATTTTACCTATCTGGGGGACTACCTTGCACAAGCCATCAGCGTATCTCGCACATCGAGACTTCGCAAACTTTGCGACTACGACAAGAGGCGAGCAAGCGCAACCGACGACCAGAAGTGGGTTTTCGGCGATGACTTCGGCTATGGAGGAGCAGAGCGTGCTGATGCACGCAAACCATGAAGCGACAGCAAATGCGGGCGTGGCGGGCCAAACGGTAGCTGGAACAACCCCTACGACTTTGGCGACAAATCTGGTCGCAGACCGAACAACGACAAACTAGCAGCCCATGCCGACAGCCTCGACGACGGCAGCAAGGACGACAACTCAACGTCGAGATGGAGGCTCTTCACAACGTAAGCGCACGTCAAGCTGTGCTAGTCGAGAGAAATTCCCAACTCTCGAGCGGACCCAAAGTTCGTTTGGCTCCCACGAGAACCGTTCGCTCCTGCAAACTCAAAAGGACCGACAGTCCGGATGTGGCTGATGAGTTTGAAGATGTACTTCACCGTTGCTGGGGCCAACGGAAATCAAAGGGAAATTGACCTCGCAGCCACGCTTTTGCGTGGCACTGCATTAAATTGGTGGTCTGGTCTAAAGACCATCCAACAGCAGTAGGGGATAGGCAGAGCATCATCAGTGACCAACGGCGCCCGTCTCATATCGCTGCCCGCAAGCATTGGACCCCCTGGAGCAAATCAACTCACAATGGCAAGACGCGCTGACGCCACCAACCGACTGGTATGAATTTTCGCGCACAATGCTCGCACACTTTGGACGACTGAACCAGAAGTGTGACGCACGGTTCAAGCTCCAGCGTCTACATCAGCGGTCCAGCATGCCAGAGTACACCCGGAGATTCATCGAGATCATCACAGAACTAGACATCGCGCCCGACAAACTTTGTTTTCACTACAAAGGCCTCAAGCGAGATATATGGCGAGCAGTCGCTATTTTTGGCATCCAAAATGACTTACCGCGGATGATCAGAGTAGTAGAAAGCATCGACAGTGCCGACTACAATGCTTGGATTCCCGAATCCTACGGCTGGCGACCTCCTAACCACAGTTATCGTGGAAACGCGAAAAACCAGTCGGCGGACTTCTCGACTCTGATGGAAGTTGACATTGTCGATTAGAGAGATACGCGAACCTGCTACAACTGCCAAAAAATGGGCACATTGCTCGCAAGTGTCGGAGGAAGCAGCAAGAGAAAAGGGGAGGGGAAGTTTTAGAAAAATGAGTCAAGAAACGACAAAGGGCAGGAGTAAAAGGCGCAACTCTTGCATGTGAGCAGCGATTTGTACCGAGAGATCGTCCATGTGAATGGCCTACATCACTGCAGAGGGTTATTGAGACCACAAAGTACGACAAGGGGTACAAGGATGGCAAATTGGCAATACTGCTAAAGGTTAAGCCTCGAGGATGCAAAATTCACAAAACGATCTTGGATGGAGGAGCCTTGGAAAAATTCGTGAGCAACGACATGGTTGAAAAACTGGGGTTGCAAACTAAACCACATGTGTTTGAAGGAAAACCCTTCGATGGGAAATTACAGATACGGAGACTCTGAGAGCCACTACGATTGCAAGTGGGAGATCTACGTGATGTAACGGTTTGAAGGGCTTGTCCAATGAGCGATCACAAAATCATCCTTGGATGAGATTTCCTATACGGGCACAATCTGTAGGTTGAATGGAACAGCGACGATGTCTACATGGCGATCGACAGCACTAAGCGACAACTTCCGTGTGCTAGACGGAAGCCGACAGCGGGAGTAGAGGTGGAAGCAGGAGAGGAAGCTAAAGAAGCCAAAAGGCGACAATCTGTGCAGGCAATACCACTGAACGTGGCCAAGCACTGTATACAACGAGGAGCTCATGTGTGGCTCAAAAATCTTCAGCCATTAGGAGAAGCGGAAGTAGCAGCAGCTAACTCATCATCCGCCCCATCAGCCTCAACAGCGTCAACAAAGTTCGCGATGGTATGTGAAGAGTTTGCACCACTCATCCAAGAGTTTACAAACGTCTTCCCCGATGAACTCCCAAGACCTTTTCCTCCTCAACAAGAAATCAACCATCACATCGAACTGAAGTCGGGTAGTAGACCTACCATTCGAGGGACCTATTGGATGAGTGATCACGAGTTGACCGAGCTGAAAAGGCAGCTCGACGAGATGCTCGGTCAGGGATTCATCTGTCCATCCACGTCACCATACGCCGCACAAGTATGATTTGTAAAAAAAAAACTGGCAAGATGCGAATATGGGTGGATTATCGGGCGTACCATCAAGAACCGCTACCCTTTTCCCCAAGCCGACGAACTTTTCAACCAACTCCAAGAGGTCAAATTTTCAGCAAAATCAACTTACGCAACATATATCATCATATATGCGTAGCAAATGTTGACTTCGAGAAGACGGCATTCCGAACCCGCTATGGGCACTTTGATTTCACAGTCATGCCATTGAGAATCACAAATTCCCCGACAACGTTTATGACGACGATGAACAATATTTTCCGTCCGTACCTCGATGATTTTGTTGTGGTGTATGTCTACGACATTTTGGTGTACAGCCGCACCCGGAGGAACATGATGGACATCTTAAAAAAGTCCTCAACGTTTTACAAAGTGAGAAATCTTATGGAAAACTCTTCAAATGCAACTTTGGTCGTCCTTCGATCAAGTTTTTGGGTCACGTCATCAACGCGGGACGGATCACCATGGATCCAAACGAAGTGGCTGCAGTCACATATTGGCCGACGCAGACCAGCATTTAAGAAATTCAGGTTTTTCTCGGATTATACAATTACTACCGGCGATTTGTACTGGACTACGCCCGAATGTCAGCACCAGTTTCCGACCTCGCTGGAAAAGAAATCGAGTGGCGGTGGGGAGACAGCGAGCAAGAAGCGTTCATCGCTTTGCGGAACTCTCTGACCTGGGCGCCAGCCCTACGATTAGCCTATCTAACAGTTGACTAGGTCATGGCCACTGACGTATCAGACCTGACCATTGGCGTGGTCCTTCTGCATGACCATGTCAACGACAAACAACCGGTCCCTTACATGTCTCGTAAACTATGAGGACCGGAACTCGACTACATAGTACAAGAAAAGGAGATGATGGCGGTCGTGCACGCGTTCAAGACGTGAAGATGCTACCTGGAGTGTTGCCGGGGCATCGTGCGCACCGACCACCACGCATTAAAATATTTGAAGACGCAACCAACTCTCATTCAACGTCAAACCCGATGGATGGAGTTCCTTGAATCCGGGTTCGACTACAATATCGAGTACCGGCCGGGCAAAATCAATCCAGTGGACGCACTCAACCGCCGACCAGGCTTTAGGGCTGATGTGGCAACGTTACAACTATAGAAATACACGTACCTCGAGCAACTGTTTGCACGAGGTTACGATCACCACAGTGGATATGATAAAGAGAAGTTCTGGTTCGACGCACCGTAGGGGCGACGGAGCTTCACACGCCAAGTGGCCGTTCCCTCGAACGACGAACTTCACCGTATGCTGCTCAAGGAGTGCCATGACACCGGACCAGGTGGACACTTTGGAGAGGATAAGACATTGAAGAAGTTGGCAAAAAACTATTGGTTGTACAAGATGCAATCCAACGTGGTCAACTTCTCCAAGACCTGCGATACATGCCAGCGACATAAATCTCATTGCACAAGGCCACTCGGACTTTTGCAATCGTTCCTTGTTCCGACGGAACCATTGGCGGACATCTCCGTGGACATCGTCACAGGATAACCGGTCACACCTGAGGAATATGACGCAATCCTCGTGGTCCTCAACATGTTTTCTAAAATGTCCCTTTTCATTCCGACAACGTCCATCGTCAATGCAGAGGGAACAACACGGTTGTTTCTAAACAACATCGTACGGCTACACGACGTACCGCGAATCACCACAAGCAAAAGGGACGATCGATTCACCAACTGTTTTTGGCATAGACAGATGAATCGGAAGAGCAGCGAGATTCAACTTTCAACGGCGTGTCGTCGTCAAACAGACGGTCAAACCGAATGGACAAAACAGATGCTCGAACAACTTCTCTGAACCCTATGCGAACCTCACGGGACAGATTGGGCAAAAAATCTCCCGATCGCCAAAATCGTATATAATTCTGCAGTTTCCACCACAACTGGAAAAAAACTCCATTTGAGGTGGCACATGGCAAACTTCCCGCCACACCAGTAGGACTACAAAGTCGTAGCAACATCCTCGCAGTCGACGTTCAATGCTCAGACATCATCACCATCTTGGAGTAAACACAGCAAACCCTTGCAAAGACACAAACATCAACAAAGCGAGCAGCTGACGGACATCGCAGCAACGACATCTTCACCACTGGCGACAAAGTCCTTCTCAGCGTGGCAGACATCAAACTCTGCGAAGCCGAAAGCTCAAATCTTAAGCACCGATGGTCTGGACCGTTTGAGATCGAGCGCATGCAAACCCCTGTGGTTTTATGAATCGAACTCCCTGAAACTATGGAAGTTCATTCGGTGATCCATGTCAGCAGACTCAAGCACTACAGAGACCCCATAGAGAACTTCCTTGGCAGAGATATCCCTTCTTTGCCTCCAATTCAAATGGATGAAGACACAAAGTATGTCATCAAGGACATCATCGGCCACTGACGACGCAGCAAAAGAACAGAATATCTCATCAAGAGGCACGGCTATGCCGCCACGCACAACAGCTGGGAACCCTACGACAACCTCCAAGACGTCAATCATCACATCGACCACTGCTACCGCCGTCTCTGAGCCACATCAATATGCGCGCCGGGACGTTGCAGCTAAAAGTGTTACGTACTAGACATACACAAGCCCCTAATGTTTCCAAGTGGGTATCTCTGTTACAGCATAAACACCCCATCGTGCTGCAAGAACCACAATATTTACTCCGACGGCTGAGGGCAAACTGACCAACTTCCCCGCCCCTAGTAGATATTCTGGAACGTTCCAACAGCTTTGACCACTCTCGCAAACCAAAGAACAGAAGTATCAGAACATTTTGGTCAACTTCTCGATGCACCAAGACAAACATGGATTTATAGAGATGCATCACGCATCTTCACTGTTAATTCTCAAAGACCCCGGACTTCTCGGCGGACCTTCTCGAATCTGACCACTCATGACGCGACTCCGCACGCATTGCCCGACAATCGAACCCAAAATCCCGACTATGCCTCAGTCGTAACTCAACACTTGATTGTATATGTTTGATCATTTTGACACTTCTCATCGAAGTACACTCACCGCTAATCATAAATTGCTCATGTGTCCCAAGTTCTAAATCATTTTGCCTTGAAACTTCTACCTGTTCACCATCTACACTACGTTCGGCATAACATACTACAGAAGTGTTTTTTAAGAGTTTTTGTCTAATGTCATGCTCATAAATTGACAATTTGGCATCTTAGAGTCCGTCCACAGACAAACGCACTCAAGTATGGTCACATGATTGATATTTATGCCACCGAGTGGACGATGGCAGACATAGGTCGCGTGACCGACAAAGAGCAAAAGGGAGGGGGGGTCAGTTCGCTGGTCGACGATGAGGCAAGCAAGCTGCCACACGTTGGCCAGCAAGCTGCAAGCTGCAGGCCAAAGAGCTGCTGGCCATTGGCCAGCGAGCGGCCGGCCATCGGCCTGCGAGCGGCCGGCCATCTTCCGACGAGCTGCTGGCCGTCGGCCAGCATTTGCCATGGCAAGGCCTGTGTGCTTTCGCGGGTGGGGCCCCCTCCCAACCCCCATCCAACTCCCAATTGCACCCCCCCTTGCCCCCCCTCCACTTTTGCTCTGTATCGGTTGCGCACAAATCCGCGATGTCGCAAGGGCGAGGCCGATGGCCTCAAGCCCTTGCCCTTGTATCACCCCACATCATCAATGGTGAACATGGACAAGGGGAGCGAGGGACATTGTTTTCAAGCGAGATGAGAGTCGTAGAGCAACAGAAGACTAGGAGTGGGTGTGTAACAAACGGATGGGAAGCTTGGCCCACTGGGCCAAAACCGCGGTAGTTGAGGGTCTCCGACCCTCAACTCATCCCATCCGTCGTCCACATGCCAGGACCCACGTTCGAGCCACGTGGCACACCTCGCGCTACATTCCTCCCACACATGAATTGTAAAGCGAGTGCTCAAACTTAGCATCGAAAGGCCTCGGCAAGCTCGGAAAAGTTTGTGTTGTAAAACTGAATGACCGTCCTCCTCGTCGGAGTGGTCTTTTCCTTGCCCGAGTCGTCATGGCTCGCCACGCCTTTCGAAGCTATGTTGATGTTTCTTTATAAAGTTATGATTTGTTTATTATTTGTAATCATTTATGTATTCCGTTAGAAAGAACGGTGGAAACTTCGTGACCGTATTTTCTGTCGAGATGGTCGTTTGGATTCGATTTCCACTATTTCCTTCACGCGCTTGAGTCAAGCTTGATGTGACCTCAGGGTGTCGGTCGCAGAATAGTGTCCGAAATACTGTTGCAATCAGGTAATTATTGCGACAGTCTTTCTTGACTGTAAATTTAAGGTTCCATTTTTGAAAAGCTTGTTGTGTTACATTCCTCCCCCTTTAGCTACGAATCGTCCTCGATTCGGTTTTCTCTATGCTGAAGAGGTAGTTTGTACACGACCATCTACCAATGGTGATAAAAGCGCCAGTCCATGGAGAGGATAACATCATGATTCGGCACACTTCAAAGTTCAGAAATTGTCCAGCTTTCAAAGAAGAAACAGTGGCCACACTTCCTCCCCCTTTACATGAAGCGACCCCGCAACAGGTCGCTTCACAGGCGTCCCCGTGACAAGCTGTCGGGAGTAAGCCAAAGATCAGCCCAAAAGTCAGTGCCGTTATCCTCTCAAGGGGGCTCGTGCCGGAGTGGTACCCCTGAGGGCACGCTTGTTCCGATGGGCAGCCAGTTCCTCCCAGTATTCCGCATCTGCCGCAGTTGGCACTCGCGACTCTGGCTCCCAAGTGTTGTGGTCAGGTCCTCAACCGGCCCAGTGGATGAGGTACTCCTTAACCACTCGTGCGTGCAAATTACGCTCACGGTGTTGGAGGATGCGGTGCACCTCACACTGGCCTTCCGCGGCAAGGACAGCAAGAGGGGGTGGCTGAACAGACCCCTCTGTTGTGTAGGGTGCGAGGAGACTTACGTGAAAGGTATCATGGATGCGCATGGCTGGTGGAAGAGCCAACCGATAGGCCACACTTCCCAACTTCTATGTAATCGTGAAGGGTCCCAGCCATTTCGACAACATCTTTCGTACACCCAGTGTCTTCAGCCGTAAACTCCGTGTGCTTAACAGCACACGATCTCCAATGGAGAACGTCAGCTCACGACGTCTCTAGTCAACATAGGCCTTCTGGCGCTGTCGAGCCGCATACAAATGGGCCTTGGCATCCCGCCACAGGGCGTCCATACGCTCGACAAAGGCCTGGGCGGAGGGCACCTGATCACCGCCGCCCCCGCACTTCACCATTGAAGCGGGTACCACCGGATGCCGGCCGTGATTGAGGAAGAATGGGGTAAAACCACTCGATTCGTTGACCGCGTTGTTCACAGCAAACTTGGCTGGTGCTAAATAGTCGTCACACTCCTCCATTGTTGGGTCGATGTACATGCAAAGCATCTGCTCGAGTGTGCGGTTCATGCGCTCAGTTTGCCCATGAGTTTGGGGGTGAAAAGCTGAGGACATACTTTGCCGCATTCCAAACCATTCTTGCAATGCAAGCCAAAACCGGCTTGCAAAGCGCGGGTCACGGTCGGAGATGATGCGAATGGGTACGCCGTGGTACTTGATGATACCTTCGTAGAAAAGCCTGGCAGTCCCTTCCGCTCTGACGCGAGTTGTTGTGGGCAGGAAATGGGCCATTCCTGTTGCCCTGTCCACAACGACCAAGATGGAATCGTGGCCTTTCTTGGTCTCTGGGAGTCCCATGATGAAATCCATGGACACCGACTCCCATGGGATGTCAGGGAGTTGTAGAGGCTGGAGGAGCCCCGCAGGTGCTTTGTTCGAAGTCTTGTTACGAAGGCACAGATCACACACCATGCAGTACTTTCTGACGTCACTGCTCCATCCTGGCCACCAGTAGTGCTGAGCCAGTGCATGTCCTGTCTTCTTCGTTCCGATGTGACCTGAGGAGGGCGGATTGTGAAACTCGAACATGATCTGTTGTCGCAAGTTATTGACATCCGGGACCACTACCTGCTCGCCATGCCTGTATAACCCGGCAGCCTCCACAAGGCCATGGCGTTCAATGTTTTTTGGCTCGGCAAACCAGGGGTCCATAGTGTAGCCCATCCGAATGCGATTCTTGAAAGGGTTCACACTGACCAGTGGTCTTGGGGGTGGGCGGAGTGGGTTTGTGTGCAATGTTGTCGCCACCGCAACAGCGGCAAAGTGCCGATTTGTGATCTCATTCTCGCTCAGCATGAGGCTCAAATGTGTTGGGTTTCGACTCAATGGGTCTGCCACGTTAACCCGTCCTGGTTTGTACTGCCAGGTGAATGTAAAGCGACTTAGGTATTCACTCCACCNGAATGCGATTCTTGAAAGGCTTCACACTGACCAGTGGTCTTGGGGGTGGGAGGAGTGGGTTTGTGTGCAATGTTGTTACCATCGCAACAGCGGCAAAGTGCCGATTTGTGATCTCATTCTCGCTCAGCATGAGGCTCAAATGTGTTGGGTTTCGACTCAATGGGTCTGCCACATTAACCCGTCCTGGTTTGTACTGCCAGGTGAATGTAAAGCGACTTAGGTATTCACTCCACCGTGCCTGCCGTCTTGAAAGGTTTGGTTGCGTCTGAAAGTACGTGAGGGGGTTGTCGTCTGTGACCACCGTGATTTGTCCCTCGGCACCTTCGAGATAACAGCGCCATACTTTGAAAGCATGCACGACTGCCAACAGCTCCTGATCCCTAGTGGTATACCTGGTCTCTGTATCTAAGAGCTTGCGGCTCTCGTAGGCAACAGGGTGGCCGTCTTGCATGAGCACAGCTACCAACCCTATAACCGATGCACCACAGCGTACCTCCCATGGCTTCTTTGGATTCGGGAGTGCAAGTACCGGTGCCGAGATCAGCATCTCCTTCACAGCCTCAAAAGCCTCAATGCATTTTGCTGACCAGCTCCATGTGCTCACCTTCCGGGTCAGGGCGGTGAGAGGGCTCACCAACGTGGAGTAGCCTCTCATAAACCGCCGGAAGTAATTTGTGAGTCCAAGGAAAGAGCGGAGCTGATCCACGTTCTTGGGGTGAGGCAATTCTTTCACGACCTGCACCTTGCGAGGGTCCACCCATATTCCCTCGCCACTAATGACGTGGCCAAGGTACTCCAATTCTGGCTGCGCAAACTTGCACTTACTTCTCTTGGCGAAAAAGCGGTTCTTGCGAAGGATCTCCAGCACCATTCGGAGGTGTCGTTCGTGTTCTTCATGGTTCTTAGAGAAGATGCGGATGTCGTCAAGATACACCAAGACCGACTTGCCGAGGTGTTCACGGAAGATGTTGTTCATCACTGCTTGGAATGTGGCAGGTGCGTTCATTAGTCCAAAGCAGAGGACCCGAAACTGATAGTGCCCGAGATGAGTTCTGAATGCCGTTTTGGGGACGTCCTCCTCCGTGATCCGGATTTGATGGTAGCCCTGTGATAGATCCAGAGACGTGAAGACTTTCGCTCCGTGAAGCTGGTCAAATAGGTCCTCGATGCGCGGGAGCGGGTACCGGTTTTTGACAGTGAGTTTGTTTAATGCCCGATAGTCCACACACATCCTGAGGCCTCCATCTTTCTTATTCACAAACAGGTTCGGCGCCCCGAAGGGGGAAGAGCTTGGCTCAATCCAACCCTTCCGGAGGTACTCCTTGATTTGGGCTTCTGCTTCTTGCCGTTCTGCTGGGCTCAAGCGATACACAGACCAAAAGGGAGGCACAGCTCCGGGCTCCAATGGAATGGTATGTCCGACCGTTCGTCGAGGTGGTAGCCCATCCGGCGGTGCCTCAAAAACATCCCAGAATTCTGAGAGTATATTGGTGACCCCTTGGGGTACTTCACCCTCTGTCTCGTCGTCCATTTTATTTAGGGTTGCAAGAAAACAACGGCAACCTTGTCGAAGTCGTGGTTTCACTTGGAGCGCCGAGAGGCTTGATTGAGCCTTCGTTTCCAGTCGTTGAATTTGTGGAATTGGAGACAGGGTGACCATTCTCCTTCCACTGCTTACCTGCAATGTCTTCGAGTCAAAGCACATGCGTGCTTTGTGGCGCACAAGCCACGGGTCTCCAAGAACGACGTCAAACGGGTCCATGAGATCAAGCACGGTAAGACGGACACTGGTGGTGAGGCCGGGCAGTGTGATCCATGCCACACAGTCGCCAAGGACTGGCACCTCTCTGTCATCACCGACGACCACCGTACCAGTGCGAGGCGTGTACTTTAACTGCCATGTGCGTACAAACGTACCGCTCACAAACGAGTCATCCGCCCCAGTATCCATCAAGATGCGTGCAGGGGCGTTTGCCAGTTTGCCATCGAATTGCATGGTCATTGATGCTTTGGACTTCCGTATGAAAAGGCTCAGTGGAGGCTTGCCCTCAAGGTGATAGATCCGATAAGCATGAGTGCTTCTTCGTAGTTCAACCATGTCCTCGAACTGTTCCCACATGCGATGTCCTTTGGTGAACGAAGCCAGCAGTTTCCATCCTTTGAATGCAGACTTGCTCATTTCTGGACCCACCGGCACGGCCACGGTTATTGACGTCAGAGAGTTCTTCTCATGAGCTTTGTGTGCAGCTTCTATCACCTCTGGCCAGCTTTCTTTTGTGGTTATGATCAGGCTCGTGCGATTTTCAAGGTTTTCTTTGGTCACATATGAGAGTGGGCATGAGCGATCATGGTAGAGGGACTCAGGATTTGCGAAAGGCACATAAACGGTTGAGAAATGCTGTGCCGATAAGAATTCAAAGTTTTTGATATCATCATCACAAAACATGAACATCCTGTCCTCATCATTCCCATGATTCACCGCAACCCCAGATAGCAGCCCACCAGTAGCTACTGTGGATCGTGAAAATCCTGCTCACGACCATGTTGGGGACGGTGGACGCGCCCCCCAGCGCCTCCCTCAAAGTCCTAGTCATCGTCACGGGGACGTCTGTGTCCACGCTGACCACCCTGCGCCCTCTAACGCTGGAAGGCTACAAATGCCTGGCCTTGGCGCTGTCCCCCGTGAGGGCGTCCCTGGCCAGCAGGGGCATTTCCGTTGCCATCACGCTGCCCACCCCGGTGCTGACCGCCGCCTTGGAAGCGGTTTTGGCCACCACCGTGGAAGCGGTTTGGCCCTCCGCCTTGGCGCGCACCATAACTGTGCTGTTGGCCCTCTAGTTGTCCCTGCTGCTGCTGCTGCTGGTCACGCTGGG
This sequence comes from Penium margaritaceum, assembly GCA_023375785.1. Classification (NCBI taxonomy): domain Eukaryota; kingdom Viridiplantae; phylum Streptophyta; class Zygnematophyceae; order Desmidiales; family Peniaceae; genus Penium; species Penium margaritaceum. The sequence goes on from SZWC01017210.1 coordinate 24,581, forward strand.
GGCATTCCCGCCCAATGTGCCCAGCCTGGTGGCAACGTCTGCAGATGATAGAAGAGCGGGAGTTGTTCTCTCCACCATGTCGGCGGAACTTCTTGGAGGGCTCTGACATCGCCTCTACTGCCCGCTTTGGTGCACCGCCCGTTGGCACTGACGACACCTCACGCGCCGACCCGCTTTCACATGCGTCACGATCCCACAGGCTGGAGTTCTGCTTGTACACCGCGCACACGCGTGCTGTCAGTGCATGCAGGGACTTCCACTTGTTGTCATTGTCGTGTAGGCAAAAGATTCGCAGCTGAGGGCTGGCCAAACTGCTCTGAAAGAGGTCAATCTTGGCCTGCTCTGTCAGGTGGCGATCGTGGACCTTCTTTGCAGTCTTTACAAATGCCTCCACATACCGCTCCACCGACATGCTCCCCTGCACGAGGCTTTCGAGCTCCTTCTTTGCCTTCTGCGAGTCAGCAGGCTTGGAGTATAGCTCACGCATCAGTTCGCAATACTCCTCTCAGGTGGGGTCCAAGTGTTGCTGCTTCTGCTTGCAGATCTTCGTCAGCTTCTCAAATGGCTTTGGTTTCAAGGAAAGCATACCTTGTGTACCCCACTCCTCTTCCTCGATCCGAGCAAGGCGGAGGTGCCTCTGAAGAATCATCAGGAACGTGTTGACGTCGCACGTGCCATCGTAGCGGTCGGCCGGCTCAAGAACCACACGGCTGCCAGTCCCGCCTTCCTTCTGAGCATGAGTTGGAGCTGCACGAGTCCGTGGTTCAGGCACGTTCGCTTCCAGGCGAGGAGCAGGATCAACGACTAGAGCTCGACGCGCGTCGCGAACGTTTGTACGTTCACTTTCCGCACTTTCACGCACGCGGCGCTCCAAAATCTGTCCCAACTCCATCTCGGCTACGTGACGTGCCACACCGACTGCTGCGTTGAGCACAGCACGCAAGTTTTCGGCTTCCTTGGCGCGAAGTTCCTCGAGCGCCTGCTCTGCCACCTTTGCGCGGTGGTCGGCGGCCGCGACCTCGCGCATCAACTTCCCGTTTTCCTCGTACAGCTTCTCATTCATCCGTTGCACCATGAACGACCGTTTGTGAAGCGTGACGCGTACCATGTCACCGTCGTATGCGAGCGCACCCATGACGGTCACGGCCAGCGTGAAATCCTCAGCATGGAGGCGGGCGCGGAGGTGATCGAGTTGTTCGTCGACATTCAGGCGACGCGCAGCGTTGTCGAGTGCACGCTGCGCTGCCGCCGAACTCGGCCGGCTCACAGGCCGGGCTCGCTCCCCTCCCGCCGAAACAAGAGCACGACCCTCGTCGTCCGCGCGATCGAATGCACGTTCCACTTGGTTAGCGCCTACTTCAGGTTCCTTCGGCATGGAGTTGCCCGCCTCACTGCCCTTGCTGGCTGTGTCATGTGCATCCCGTTCGTCGTCAGCTTCGCGATCCGCTTTGATGACCACGCGATCCGCTGGCTCGTCGGGTGTTTCATCTCCATGCTCGTCTCCTTCGGCAACCCTGTCGGGGCTATCACCATCAGCGATGTTCCCCTTGGTGGCCTTCAACCCCTCGTCGTTTGCACGAGTGTTCGGGGCGGGCGTGGCCTCTTTGCACAAACCAAGTTCCACGACGAGCGACCGAATTTTTCCATCGCCTTGCCGAGCGGCCGCGACGGGAGTCTCGCGCTGCTGTCCATGCTTTGGAGATGTTGGCGTTCCGCCCCTTGGCGACACCGGGCGGGTACCTCCCCCTCTAGCCGTCGCCTCTCGGCGCGACTTCGCGAGGTGGGCGCCGGGCGCTAATGTCCCGCGACGCTCCTTAGATCCCAAGGGCGTGCGTTCATTGGAGCGGCGGGGGCTGGTGCTTGGAGCACGCCCCAAGACCGCGGAGAGTCCGGTCCCAAGGCCGGCCATCCTTGTGGCAAGGCCTTGCTTCGGCTCTCTCACTCTCCAACCTCCTCCTCCAACCCCCTCTCCCCTCTTCCCTTTTTTTTGT
>SZWC01017210.1:45412-61590 GCA_023375785.1 Penium margaritaceum
CACCACGAGAGTAACAAAGGTGGTCTCCTCGAGGCACCGGAACAACTCTCCGAGTGCCCGGGTCTCGACCACTGAGAAAATATGAGCAGTGCCAAAACATCTCGGAATCAACGTCCAGACATCACAGACGGCTTTCCAAACATCGGAAGCCCCACAATAGCCATCGGGTCTCCTCGTCGCACCGATACAGTCAACCGGGTGTGCGGGTCTGAACCCACCGAGAAAACTCTCCTACCTCCTAACAAGCCCACATGGCTGCCGGAACGCATCGACCGCGTCTCGTCGGCGCTGTCATAGGTGCTGGAGAAGTCTCGGTGCAGTCCGGAGGCCCGTCGTGTCGTCACGCCCTCCTCTGCCATATACCCCGAATGTGGGTATAACAGTAAACTAGCAGTGTCGGTCGTGACGGGTGGAAGCCACACAAACCAACACCGGGCACTCGGAGAGCTGTTTTGGTGCCTCAAGGAGACCACTGTTGATTGTTATTGTAGTATATATAGTGTGTTCTTGCTGCTGACTCGTTTGGGTTCAGCAAGGGTGATGGGGCCCGATGCTAGTAGCTGTTGGAGCCCCTATATAAGTCCGTTAGGAGTCAATTGTACTTTCTCCTTGTTCTTTCATATTATGCGTTCCAGGCTTAGCCAAATTTTTGTTGTTTTGTATTGCACTCACACACAGAGCTCATGTTCGCTTTTGAGGAGCGACGGGGGGCAACCTGAAATTGCCCCTCCTTTTTTTGAACCCCCCCCCCCTTCTCGAAACCTCACTTGACCCCTTTCTAGGGGGCACTCCAGAACCGGGTGACGAGCAAACCCAGGGTGAGCACGGGAAAAAAGAGTTGAGGAAAAGAAAAACAAAGGGTAGTGGTTGGGGGCGAGAAGAGGGGAGAGCAAGAGAAAGGAAAGAAGTGGCGGGTGAGGGCAAACATAGACAAAAGGGGGCTGGGGGCAAGAGAAAAACAAAGTCAGGGTATGTTTTTTTGTGCGGGGCCATACAATAGCCCGACATCACACTGATAATTGGAAAGCCAGCAACCACTACAACAACAACAGTTTCCGTAGCAACAACATCGACAGTTGCAGCAGTGCTTGCGGTTTCGCCTTCCCAAGCGACAGTGGGTTGTCTTGTCGGCGATGATCTTCGTTTCAAGACGTGTTGTGGACCGGCATTTCTCTGGGGCCCGTGGATTGGTGCACGGAGTTCACTCCGTAGGATCGAAGGCAGATTCGAGTCTGTGCATCTCGGAGGGCTCGGTCGTCTATCGCTTGGAGCAGTAGCCACACCTGTAGCCGCCACCCCTTCTTTTCTCGGAGCAGTCTCCGCTCCATTAGTGGCAGCAACATTAGTAGCCGCAGCTAGTCAGACTCCATTCTCCGGGCGTGCTGTGGTGGTGTACCTCATCCCGTGTGGTCACGTTGGCTAACCCTGGCGCCGTGACCTCCGCAAGTGACTGCAATTACAATTCTCATTTTCTCCCGCGGCTTGGTGTTTACCACTGGGAGTAGGTATCCTTGATACCTATCCATCGTCCAGCGCACAAGATGGGTGCGTAGACATTTGAGCAGGCGCCTTGCATGTTTGCTTGCAATTATCGTGGTGATGGACGTCATGGTTAACGTTGTTGTTGGACGCGCCCTTGCGACTGGCATCCACCTTGGCTTCAGCCTCATCCGAGCATGCGTCCTCCAAAGCATACGGATCTGCCAACATTGGTAGATCTTCTAGCTGGACCTCTGGCAATCATGTTTTCCGAGATCCACGGACTGAGGCACATGGTGCATTGGCTTTATGACCTCGTCGTCACCAAGCGTGATTCTGCTGCTAGTTTCTCGATGGCCTAGTCTTCATCAAATCTCCTTCATCCTCTCCTTCCTCATCCGATGGTGTCCCTTTAGCTTCACCTGCCAACCCATCCCAGGCTACCACCATCCTTTCAATTGTCCACTTTCCTCCAACCACGACGCCACCGCGTGATGCCATGCCTTCATGTAGTCGCTCCAGTCGTGTCCCCGCGGCGTCAGCGTCAGCACTCCGCACGTTGTGCTTGCATTGGTTTTCATGCTTTCTCCACCTCCTCGGCTTCCATTGCTTCACCTGTTGAGGGGGAGCTTGGTCACCATGCATTGCTTGCTGTGACTGTAGGAATAGGATCCGCACTATAGCCGGGCCGTAGTGCCCGAGTGTTGGCTCAGACAGATTCAAACGATACAACGACAGCATGTGACGTAAAGTCTGATCACAACATGGCGTTTATGGTGGATACTTGCATGTCATCAAGCTCGACTTCCACATTCGGAATCGATGTAGATGTTCCGTAGCACCAGGTTACATTAGGAGGAGCGCAGGCACGGCATCCCTGGGCGGTCCCACTCGCGGCTCCGACCGGTGGCAGCCCGGCGGTAGCACAGGAGTCCCGTACAGATCGAGATGCGTCTATCGGAATTTTGGAGGAGAGTGTGCACCAGACTCACACCAGTCCGGCAGATATTGGAGTACTTGGGACGTGCATGTCATCGAGGTCAACATCTGCGCTGGGACAGGAGTCGGACATTCTGCAGCAGCGGGTTGCATCAGGAGTGCAGGTCCCATGGACCTAGGTGGTACCATTCGCGACTCCGACCGGTAGCGGCCTGGCGGTGGCATAGGAGTATCATGCAAATCGGGATGTCCCATACAGATTTCTAGGGGGTTGGCACATAAGACTCACACCAGCTCGACAACGGTCGTAGTGCATGAGTAGAGTCGGCCGACTAGTCTTTTTGAGGTTGAGGCATTCTTGACAATAGCAGTTTTAAGAGATGTCATTGAAACATGTGCTGTAGCAAACACAGCAGGCTCCACCATGTCATCTGCACTACCTGAGGACCAGCTTCAATGTGAGGAGTCGCCCATGTTTCCAGAGTCTATGAGTTCCCGTAATCACGATGGAGTAGTAACACACATGAAGAAGTCAGATGATCGTCTTCACTCCATTTTCGAGCTTGTGGCAACAACTTACCTTCCCGGCGAGACGGTGCGTGTGTCCTAGCTACGCTTGCTAGTCGCCTTGACAAGCATTGTCGAGTAGGAGTCTTGCAGATTTGTGTCCACTATGGCGACAGTCGAGGATAGTGGACCAATCAGTACATGCGGATGGAGTCACCTTGTCAACAGGAGCTAAGTTCTAACCTCTCGTGCTCACCTATCGGTGGCCGAGTTGATCAGATCGACGTTGAGAGTGGAAGTACCTGCACGGATGACATTTCCATATGCTCCACGGACTCTGACAACTCCTCCTCCTCCTTCTCTCTCGACATGCAACCGCTCATTCCTCCTCGTATGACAGACATGAGCTATGGTGTGGATGCGACACCTACAGCGGCATCCGATGTTCCACCGTCTCAACACATCGCGAGTTTTGGCTGACCCTTAGGAGGATACAGCAGCACCGGATCCATTGTCTTCTGCAACAGAGATGCAGATGGAGATGTAGAAAGCATCCAGTGAGACACAATTTATCATGTGCGAGGCAGACATGGGCCACCTTTACATGTCCTAAGCAAATTACGCTGACATGCAAGAGTATGTAGTAATGCTACAACGAGACGTGATGGCAGCGCTTGAGTGATTGTTAGTACAGGGGAGCACCGGTACTATTGGCACAAGCTTTCCACTACTGGGATCTCACACTCCCGTACTCAGGGAGGATACTGTACCAGCTCTGAGTATGGCATTCGATAGATACACTACCACAAGACTGGTGAGCGTGTCTTCGGTTTACACCATCATTGTTCCTATCGACTCCGTCATTGCTCCTCCTTCTACTACTGCCATCACGCACATACATCCATCTAATAACGCTCCTCCATCGTCATCTTCCTCCATGAGTGGTTATCCAGTTTGTCGCTCTAACCCTCCTTTTCTGGCAGTACACCCGTATACCTTAAGGTACTTTATCTCTCATCATAGGCCATCTCTGCCACTTCATCCACGCTTACGTGCTGTATGCGGCGTACATAGATGCATCGCGATAGAGTGCACAAACGAGAGACTGTGATTTGGGACCTTTGGCATTCACGCGAGGAGTGGTATACGTCACGTGATGTGGGCGCCACGTGAGGAGTCGTAGCCATAGACACCACTTTGTCTTTGAGGGTGGGAGCCGACTCGTACGTGACAGGGGGAGCTGTCTTTGCATGATCGAGAGACGACATGATTCATCACCTAGGATCTATTCAGCATCTCCATCGAGGACATCGCCGCCAGGTTCATCTGCCCGGGGGGAATGTTGTGTGGACCTTGACCTGACGCACCGTCATGGGAGATGCATGGCGAGGGGTCCATGCTCTGCTATGAGCATACTACAGCAGCCTTCGTGTGGCTCATGCAACGTGCCTGCATAGCTGCAGGTCTATAGTAGCTCTTTGTTGATCGAGACCCGGACACTTGGTTGATTGTACCAGTGTCACGAGGAGACTAAGTGATCGTGTGTCTTGGCGTGTGGCCATACTGCATGTGGTATGTGCATGACAGCTGGTTTGCTCATAGTGGTCGAGACCCGGACAAGTCATGAATTGCACCCGTGTTACGAGGAGACCCCTATGATCCTATGTATTGATTCATGGCGCTATTCTGTTCGGCATACAGGCACCTGTGAGATTGATCGTAGTGGTCGAGACCCGGCCACTGGTAGCGCCAATGTCACGTGGAGACCCTCTTACCGTCTTACATGTGTATGATTTGTGTCACACTTACTGGTTTGTGTGCGTGTGCATGAATCTTCTCATGGTCTAGACCCAGACACTTGGTATGATGTGCATGTGTTGTGAGGAGACCTTAGATGGACAGCAGATGTGTGTATGTGTGTGGTTGACTGGTGCAGGCCGTGGTTTTGCATACGTTGTTGTCTAGTAGCTCAGCTTATGTGTGTGTTCTGGCGTTGACGGCCATGTGAGCCACGGGGAGTGTTGGTTTGTGTGGCTTCCACCCGTCACGTTCGATGCCGATGGATTACCCATGTACCCACGTTGGTGGTATATGGTAGAGGAGGGCGCGATGACACAATGGACATCTGGAGTCTCCCGAGACTTCTCCAACATCTACGAAAGCACCGGCGAGACGCGGTCCATGCGTTCCGGCAGCCCTGTTGGCTTGTTGGGAGCTAGGAGAGTTTTTTTGGTGGGTTGAGACCTGCTTACCCGGTGGACTATAACTGTGGGACGAGGAGATCCGGTGGTTGTAGTAGTGCTTCCAATGTTCGAAAAGCCGTGAGTGATGTCTTGACGCTGATTCCGGAATTTTCTAGCACTGCTCGTATTTTCTCCGTGGTCGAGACCCAGGCACTCGGAGAGCTATTCCGGTGCCTCAAGGAGACCATCGTTGATTGTTACTATGCTGTATGTAGTGTGTTCTCCCCGCTGACTCCTTTGGGTTCAACGGGGGTGATGGAGCCCGGTGTAGCTACTTATCGGCGCCCCTACATAAGCCCTCTAGGAGCTCATTTGTACTTTCTCCTTGTTCTTTCACGTTATGCGTTTGAGACTTAGCCAAACTTTTGTCGTTTTGCATTGCACTCACACACAGAGCTGATGTTTGCTTTTCCATGGACGTGCATGCCCTAAACATTTCGAATTGGGATGATGAAAAGAATTTACACCATGCTCTTATCTTTTCTTCATGCCTCCTTGTTGTGCACCGCACAAAAAGAAAGGAGTTGAACCCAAATCCACCTCACAAACAGCTTTCACCACTGATAGAAAAATCCCACATGTGGAAGTGTTTTTGTGGCCCAGGCTTACGAGGTTATATTCCTTAATTACCTTCCCCATGCACCCTTACCACCATCGATCCTCCTAAATTTGGATGTCGTTCCAGTTGTTGTTATAACCTGCACCACAGAACTAGGTACATGTTCCCCTTTTCAGTCGTAGGCGTTTGTTTCACTGATGGTGCTTACTCTTGGTTTGTTCCCTTCTCATTTCCCCCTCCGTTTGAGCAGAGTTTACGTTGTATTGCCTTCTTCTCTTTTTTGACCTCATTCCCACTTTTGTTCCCCCATATCCTATCCTTGCAGCTTCTTCGCCTTGGCTTCTATTATTAGTAGTAGCTCCCGGTCTTCAATTGTAAAATGTGCGTCAACCTTGTCTTTGGCCAAATATTCTTTGGTAGTTGATCCCTCACTCTCGTCTTCCGCACTTGCTTTGGCCCTCTCTTTCACTCATCATATCCTCTCCATTCTCTTCCTAAATTTTGTACAATACCTCATCCTCACACATTCATCCTTTCCTGCATTCCATCATCGCCACTCTCCTCTATGCCCTGCCTCATCTCCTTTCCTTCTCTTCCAGTTTCAACTGATTCATAGAACTCTTTCCCCATTACACGCATAGGTGTTCCTTCCCAACATCATGAATAAGCATGCCCACCCAGTCCCATCCAATTGGGTACCCTTGTGACTATGCCACTGTAATGAAACAACGCTTGCTAGAGAAAATTGGTAGAATATTCCTTAGAATGGTCTTAAATTTGTCCAGTCAATTGTTCCACTTGTCTCGTTGTTATGTTTTCACCATCAAAGAAACCTGTTCATACAATTTGATAGAATACAATGCTACCTTTTCATTCTGGCGTCTCAATGTCCTTTTCCTCTCCTTAACCTCACCGTTTTTTGTAGGTTCAAGCCCCAAACTTGCTTTCGTGCTGAGGTTGCCCTTCGTCCGCGTCCATAGTATTGTTTTTAGCATTTCCCGCGTGCAAGGTGATGGGTCGCTCAATGGTCAGTAGAATCGAGCCTCTATGATTCTCGTGCCATCAAAAGCTCAAACCTGGTTATGTTGTTGGAAGTTGTAAGCTAGCCTAACCAGCTAATATTTTCTTTTTACGTTTCGGCGGTTTTGGCCGTACACATTTCCTATGTTTGACAAGTGTTTGTTTATGGTTGTTGGTGGCACTCGAGCCTATAACTTTACCCCCAATGTTCTCTTTTACTCTTTGCTCTTCATGGACATCTTCCAGAGTTGACATGCTTTGAAGAATGCATAAACTTTTTGTTACAAAAAATCATCACAGGCTTGCAGTTAGGGTAGCTTAAAAGGTGAGATGTTTATGTCAGATCAGAGCTTGGCGCTGACACAATTTACTGGTGAATCAATAACATGGTCATTGGGGATAGTCGCATTTGTGAGAGGTAGCTATTTAGAATGGATAAATTTGTGGGAGGTGCCTTGTTAGATCCCTCACTTGACACGGACGGCCCCCCGTTTGAAGCGATAGCTCGATGATGCAGTGGTGCTTCCTGGATGTTCGGGGAGGCCTATCTTGGGGCTGCCCTCCCACTGGATGTCATGTGAGGGCAAAAAAGGATTTTGTACATGACCATAATAATGACGCACAGAGAGCAGATGAGGGCAACCGACGGATGGAGGCATGAATTGCTTCGTCATTTTCCAACATTTGTCACCACTGGTAGGAAAAAGCAGTTCCATCTCAAAATACAATGACAGATCAAAAGCGATGCACACCCATCGCAGGCCAACGAGAGTCGTTGATTAGAGCCTGCCACCCTATTTTTCGCCATACGACGTTCATTACAAGGACTTGCAAAAGTTGTATTGGTTATCGGTCGGTCATAGATCCAGCACGATCCATGCTTTGATGTTTCCCATGGCCGCGATAGTTCTGGGCACTAGTTGTTTGAACATGAGGATTGAAGCCAACTATACACAAACAAAGAAGTTCGATCCCATAGAAATAATTACGTGCGATATGCGAGTTCAACGATAGTGGGTTCTTGGTGCTTGCGGTTTGGTGATAGGCATAAGCTAGANAAAAAGCAGTTCCATCTCAAAATACAATGACAGATCAAAAGCGATGCACACCCATCGCAGGCCAACGAGAGTCGTTGATTAGAGCCTGCCACCCTATTTTTCGCCATACGACGTTCATTACAAGGACTTGCAAAAGTTGTATTGGTTATCGGTCGGTCATAGATCCAGCACGATCCATGCTTTGATGTTTCCCATGGCCGCGATAGTTCTGGGCACTAGTTGTTTGAACATGAGGATTGAAGCTAAGTATACACAAACAAAGAAGTTCAATCCCGTAGAAAGAATTACGTGCGATATGCGAGTTCAACGATAGTGGGTTCTTGGTGCTTGCGGTTTGGTGATAGGCATAAGCTAGACATAATAATCCAAACTCAATATTTTGCATGCACCAGCATTCAAAATAGGAACCTACCATCCTCATGATGTGCACCCTTTGCTTCGCGCTTAGGTGATGTAACGGGAGGGCCCATTCGGCCCTCCCTCCTCGCTTAAGCGAGGGGTGGTTGCGCACCAGCCCTCGCTTCAGCGAGGGCTGGCCAGCATTTTGCTGGCCGCTCGCTAGCATTTTGCTGGCCGCCGGCCAGCTCGCTGCCGGTCGGCTAGACGGCCGGCAGCGTGCCGCCGATCGCGGCCTCAGCCCGATCGACAGCTAAGGGGCCATGAGGGCCTTGAGGGCGAGGCCTCGTGGCCTAGTGCCCTTGCCCCCGCTCGCCCTCCTCGGAAGCAAGCAAGCGAGGACAAGGGAGGGGTACAAAGGACGAGAGGCGAGAGAAACTGGCACAAAATCACCAGCGTGCCTCGTACGCGCCAATTTCGTGCCAGAATGTCAAAACGTAAATCGAAGTTCGTTTGCAACAAACTTCAACATAAAATAAAAAAATAGCTCGTGCAAACACACAAGTTTGAGGTAAAAACCCACGGTTTGGATCCCAAAACCAGGGGTAGGGTTAAAAACGGAAATGGGCCTCCGGAGACTCAAAATATTTTAGTCTCCCTACTCTGGGTCATTGATGACGATTGCCCCTGAGTTGTGCGCAGGGGGTAAACTCCTGACGCGGATTGAGAACGCCATTCTGCGAACTCCGACAACGACTTCTAAGCAGGAGCTGGAGACTTGATCCGTTGTAGTGGTTCTCAGAGCCAGACGACCCCCGCGACCAAGAGTTTGACGGAAACGGTGGCTACGACATGTATGAAACGTCGCCGGTAGCTGCAAGCAGCAGCAGAAATGCCAGAAGGGACTATGGCATCTACGCTTCACCATTTGAAGCGCTATAAAGGGAATTAGGAAGGTAGAGAAGAGCTCTATTTTTTTGGGCTTCTTCTCCACAGTCTCTTCTCCATCCTAGTGGGCTAGGAGAAAGCTTTTGGGATAGGATAGAGAGTACCCACTCCCAAAACCACATGTTTTTCCCTCTTCTCAAGGCTCCTTCCGCTCCTCTTCATCCAAAAATTGGGGCAGCACCTTTCTCCAATACCAGAGACTCTCACGGCTTGAGAGAAAAAGAATAAGGAGAAAAGCGCTTTTTGGAGAATTTTTGGAGGCCACCACATTGCCGTGGAGCACAAGAAAGGCGCCTCCAAGGGGGGGCAAGGTGTACCAAGAAGACATGAGAGGATGCCAAAGAAGACCAGAAGACAAGAAGACAAGAAGAAAAGTAGTATTTTGCTTCTTGACCTTGTACTTGCTTGTTTATCTAGGTTTTCTTAGCTTTCCTAGTACCATGAGTCATGGCTTAGGGTCTTACTTACAAACCCACGATCTTGTGTCGACGTGGTGGCCTAGGAAAAGAGAAATTCAAGTTAAAAATGCCTCACCGATCGCGGCAGCAGGACTTTAGGAGGCGATTCCTTCTTTAAATTGTGGGGTGATCCTCACAACGGTCTTCACGTGCTAGTTGCACGGGCAACGAGATGATAAGTGCCGGACCGTCCAAGACCAACAGGGACAAGGTGGTGCCGGCCTCACCACGAGCTTTCAGCGGACTCCAAATTTTGGGAGCCGCCGCTGCAAGCACGGTTGCCAACCCAAAGGCAACCATACCATCAAAGGCAACCGACGCCAACCTCGCTCATACCAAGAAGCGTGCGGAGGCCGAAAAGGTGCTCGACAAGCATGTCGATGCACACGTGGGAGACCCCCACGCGACGGACGATGCGATAGAGGAGGATCTCCCAGAGGGGGACCCCGGCAAAGAGTACGACGCCAACGATGGCGAAGGTGACGAGGATCGCGACCATCGCCATCGTCGTTTGGCAAACTTGAGCCGATTGCTCGAGAAGGGCAAGGCGCCCGTCAAATCGCCTGAAGTTTCCGACGGTAGCGAGACTGTCGAGAGCAGCAAGGGCACTGAAAGCATCCACATGGGAAGTTCCTGTGAGAACGAGCCGGAAGACGTCGCCGCAAAGGCAATTCGTGATGACCGTCATAGGCTCGGAGGAGTTTGTTGTTGAGGCAGAAAGCCGACTCAAGATCACCACCGACAATGGGAGTACGGCACCACTCGGAGGAATAGGGGTGGACTCCCCTTCGTACGATGTGGCCGCAATGGGGCAGGGCAGCGTCCACTCGAGCGTCATTGCTGATTATAGTCTCCTTCAAAGGGTGGGACTCCTTGGAGGCGTGTACGCGAACCGTATCCTCCTGTAGTGGGTAAGGGTGTATGAACAATGCGAGGTACTGGAGGCTATCGTCGATGCTCTGACGACATCAGAGCTCAAGTTCGCATTCGCCAATCTGCTGGCCCACGTCGGGCACAGCATCACGGACCTCGACCGTGATCGCCGGCTACAGCGCCTAGCCGTCCATGAGGCAAGCCGCCAATGCAACGACCTCGACAAGGCATTGTAGAGCATGACCCAGGTGTAGATGTACCAGCAAGAGAAGCATGCCGTAGCTGCGGATGCCACTACTGGTGGCAGCGACGTCTTGCCTACCTCGATGACTTCGGGGTCGTTCATGAACACATCCTTCCTCCACAGTGTGGAGATCTTTCAAAAGGGTATGAAGCTGACCGACTGGATGAACCACATGGAGCACGTTCCACGTGTCCACAAGACTCCACTTAGCCACTGGGGCGACCTTGCCACAATGCGACTTGAAGACAAACTCTTCAAGTATGTGGTCAAGGAGTGGAGTGCGCAGCAGGCGCACCTCGAGTGGCAGCCCATGCCGAGGGAGGCCTTCTACGCGATCATGCGTAAGAAGTGCACCCAACGTGAGGAGGCGTAGCGCGCCTTCCACAAGATGAAGAACTTCAGGCAGCTAGACAGCTTACTCTAATCCTACTTGAGCAAGTTCACCGCACTTGTGGAGGAAGTCGAAAGTTTCACCGAGGGCAATGGGACTCAGACCTTCAAGTACCCGGAGTGCATGCTGCTGAAGTACTTACGTGATGGTCTCGCCAGTGAGAAGCTGAGGATAAGACCACCACGAAAGCCACTGGCCAAGCTTGGACAAGCTGGAGGGTGTTGCACGACTACATGAGCAAAGTGTATTCGGCGAACCCGAAGCACTTCTCTCATGCACGGCCGAACGCGCGTGCACAACAAGGTCGCGCCATGCGCATGGACGCAACAAGGGCTGGTGGGTCAGCTGGACAGCGAGGCAGGGTCAAGGGCAAGCAGCCCGTAAACCTTCTAGCAAAGAAGGCTGGTGGACATAAGGGCCCCAACAACAAGCGTAGCCGTGAGAATGACAAGCTGTAGGCGGTGACTGAGCGTCGCAACGCAGCCTTCTGCGAAGGGGTCTGCCATAACTACATGCAGCCGGGCCACTTTAGGGCTCAGTGCCCTGAGGCTGCTGGTGGTGGACAGGAGGCCGAGGCGTTAGCTGCAGCTGCAGCACCTCGTGGGGATGGTGCAACAAGAGGCTGCGGACAGGGCCGTGGTAACGGACAAGGTCGTGGGGCGGGTTTTCCCCACCCCTGAGTGGCGTTAGTGGGGACCACTCAGGGATAAAACTGGATCACGAGTGTGGGCTCATGTTTTCAGATGAGGATGACTAACAATATGATTTTTTGACGAGTTCACATTTCTCTGTTGTTTTCTCTCCTCTTATTGAACCACATTCTACACTTGTTGACCGACATTTCCCACTAAACCTTGCATCTCCCGACGAGATGCATGATCTTACATGCTTAGTGGTGGTGACACCAACCATTGTGCAAGAGTTGTGTGACACAGTGATTCAAGCAAATGCCCTAAAAGCAATGAGTTCAATCACGTTTGCGGTACCTTTAGTCGACAATTTCGACCTAGTAAATTTTACAGACTGGAAGGTGCTAGCGGAATTCACACATGTCCACAAGATGTGGACTCGAGTGGGTGAATCATTAGAGTTGCGATGCGCGTCATACAGATTCCGTGTTTATCACAAACTTGGCTTGCCGTCGTCTAGCCTGTTCACTCGGAAGAATAGAGACAACATGACGATGTAGTTCAAAGGACACCTAGCTCGTGCACCCGTGAACTTACTTGCTGACATTGGAGGAGACGACTCTTTTTTTAGACTTGGCTTTACCCAACAGGTTGGCTTAAAGTACGAGCCATCAAATGGCGCAAGTGTTTTTGGTGACAACCGTACGGTACCCGTGATCGGTACTTGTAGAAAATTTTGTGTTCAAGGGTGCACACACAGTGGTACATTGAAGGTACTCAACCTTCTTGACTCGTTTCCCATTGCGCTAGGCGATCCGTGGCTCCGTGAGAACAAGGCTCTAATGCGCTTTGAATCAAAATGTTTGATCCTCCAAAAAGGACAGCGTCGCTTTACGTTGATTTTGAGTACGGAGTTATCACCGACCTGACTCAAAGTCCATGACAGCTTGTTTGCAATGCAAGTCAAGAGACGTATTTGACAAGGTTTTTTATACTTCTTGGCGCAGTTGCCAAAAATGGAGGACGACGTGAAGGAAGACATGCCACAAGAGATCAAATATCTCTTGGCGGAGTATTCCAAGACCCACCGGCTGGGCTTCCACCACAAAGACACATGGGATATACGATTTTGTTGCAACCGGAGGCAACTACTCCGTTCAGACCCATGTATCGCCTTAGTCCAGAAGAAAGGTGAGAGACAAAACGCCAAATCAAAGAGTACCCTGAAAAAGGGTGGATCAAGCCCAATAGCTTGCCGTACGGTACGTTGACCCTTTTTTTGAACAAAAAGGACGGTGGTTTACGCATGTGCGTGGATTACTGGACGTTGAACAAGCTGACGGTTCAAAATCGATTCCCGTTACCGCGGATAGAGGACATTTTTTACCAACTCCAAGGTGCAAAAGTATTTTCGTCCTAGGATTTTTCTCAAGGGTACCATCAAATCCGCATCACGGAATATGATGTGCCCAAAACCGCGTTTCGATCACCCATAGGACACAATCAATTCTGAGTGTTATGCTTCGGGCTTACAAATGCCCCGGCAACCTTCCAAGGAGAAATGAACCGAATGTTCGCCAAGCAACTTGGATAGTTCATCTTGGTTTACCTGAACAACATCCTAGTTTGTCCAAATCAATGAAAGAGCACATAGAACATATGCACGAAGTTCTCGCAATCCTTTAGGAACAGAAGTTTTATGCGAAAGTGAGCAAGTGCAAGTTTGCACAAGATGAGCTCAAATACCTTGGACACATTGTCGGCAAGGACGGCATGCGTGTCGGCCCATGAAAGGTCCAAGCCATTGTGGACTGGCCACACCTCGAAAATGTTGGGTAGATACGGTCTTTCCTCGGCCTTGCAAACTACTTTCGACGGTTTATGCAAAGGTATTTGACCCTGGCAGCGCCACTAACCAGGCTCATGCAAAACAACGTGCGTTGACAATGGACATCTGACTACGAGAAAGATTTTCTCAAAGTCAAAGAGATTCTATGCAAGGCACCTGTATGACCTCTTTTTGATCCATCGCAACCGTGGGAGGTTTGATGTGATGCATCGGTAGTAGGACTCGGAGCCGTCCTCATGCAGAACGGTCATCCGATTGCGTATGAGAGCCGAAAGCTCATCCCTGCGGAAAAGCGGTACACGGCTGGGGATCAAGAGCTCCTTCTCGTAGTACACGCTTCCAGGATGTGGCGTTGCTACCTCGAGGGTGCTGAAGGAGGTGTGACGGTCGTGACCGGCCATAATCCATTGGTGCTTTTCCAAACGCAACCGAACTTGTCAAGACGACAGGCGCATTGGAGCGAATACCTGAGCCGATGCTCATTCACATGGGAATATCGGCCAGGACGCATCAATATGGCCGATCCACTAAGCCGAAGGCCTGTGGAAGTTAAAGCAACCACCGAGGTTGGTGGGTGTTTATGGCCATTGCAACAGCAACATTTCAATCACTAGATCCCCCTGCACCTCTCCGGCTACCACCACGAGAGATTATCCATTACAACGGCTGTGTAGATGGGATACGCTGTGGATTATTGGTTTCAAGACCCTCAAAATCTGGACAAGTACAGCTTGGTGGAGGCCGCAGGAATCTTCTCGCACGGAGAACAAGTTGTTGTGCCAAACTCTAGAGACCTTCGAGCAAAGATTATCTCCCAGCTCCACGACCCGCCGGTCGCAGGTCATGTGGGACCCCTAAAAACCGGACAGGCACTCTCGGACCACTATTGGTGGCCTCGATGGAGTGTCGATGTCCGTAAGTATTACATGACATGCGACCCATGTCTTCGGAATAAGGCGAGTAACAAAAAGCCTACTGGACTCCTCCAACAGCTTCCCATTCCTGTGACTCCATGGGAGTGCGTCACCATGGACTTCATTAACGGACTTCCAGACACGGCCCGTGGCCATGATGCAATACTAGTGGTTGTGGATGTTTTGACAAAGAGGACACACTTCATTCCTACAACCACAGATGTGAACGCGGAGGAGACCGCTCGTCTCTTCTTTGAGGGTGTCGAAAAGTACCACGGCTTGCCGTTGCGCATATTCTCTCAGATCGAGATAAAAAAATATTGGTATGATCTACCAGAAGATGCACGAGTACTTCGGCAATGAGTCGCAAATATCGCCATCATTTCACCCTCAAACGGACGAATAAGAGAGAGCATGAATCGCACTCTGGAGCAGATGTTCCGCATGTACGTGGACCCTGCTATGCATAATAAGGACGAATTCCTAGAACTGGCAAAGTTTGCGGTGAACAAGTCGGTGAACGAGTCCACACAGTTCACACCGTTTGTGTTGAACAGTGGTCGGCATCTAGTGGTACCCTCTTCATTGGTGAAGAGTGGGAGTACAGAAGGGCATGTTCCTTCCGCTCAAGCCTTTGTCGAGCGCATCGCCTCCTTGTTACAAGAGGCGAAGGGTCACCTTCAAGGAGCTCGGCAGTGACAAAAGGCATATGCCGACAAAGGTCGCCGGGAGGTCTCGTTTGACATCGGTGACAAAGTACTGCTTAGGAGAAACAACCTTCGGCTAAAGTCGTCAGGGGCAAGAAAACTTCTACCAAAGTGGATTGGGCCATTTTCCATTGTGGCACGCATCAGGCCAGTGGCATACGGATTGCTACTTCCGCCAAGTATGAGGATACATGACGTGTTTCATGTAAGCCTGCTGGCTCCATACACGGAAAACGGAACCGTTCAGCCACCGCCAGCAGTCCTTGTTGTAGACCGCCAATACGAGGTCCTTTGCCTACTCCAACCCCGAGAGCGTACTCTTTGGTCGTGCGTTGTTAGGGAGTACCTCGTTCATTGGGCTGGTTGTGGACTTGAACATAATTCATGGGATCCCAAATCTCGGTTGCCCACAAGGGGTGTCAACAAGTACATGAGCGAGCTTACAACTCTCTCAGATCGACCTGTGGCAGGAGGTACCACCGAAACGCAGAAAAAGTGAACAACATTCCCACATGGAAGCATTCATGGACAGCGACCATACGAGGTTAGGGGCGCCCAACATGGTTGTCGCGCGGACACTCTCGCCTAAAGGGGGGAAGCCGCTAGCCGTGCTGACCTACAAGCTTTAGCTTAGGTCCAAGTACCATGCACTTGTTCATGTCTAGCTGGTGATTGAAGTTATTCATTTTCTTTCACAACGTTGATGACTCTCTAACTGACAATCCTGCTTGTTGTTCATGAACCGAGACGGTTCATGTTAAGTAGGGAGGACTGTAACAGGAGCGTCGGGTCGGCCCTCCCTCACTGAAGCGAGGGGTGGTTGCGCACCACCCCTTGCATTAGCGAGGGCTGGCCGTCGGCCAACATTTTGCTGGCCGCCGGCCAGCTCGCTACCGGTCGGCTGGACGGCCGATGGCCGGCCAAGCGACCAGCCGGCCAGCCACCAGCCGTAGATTGCGGCGTCAGCCCGTTCATCGGCTGAGGGGCCACGAGAGAGAGAGAGAGAGAGAGGGGGGGGGGGGGG
>SZWC01017211.1:6214-45514 GCA_023375785.1 Penium margaritaceum
TAATTGTTGGTGACGTCAACATTCGACGATGACATGGCAATGTGGTCAAACACACATACCCCCACCTCTTATGTACATCTACAATATGTTGTGCCTTTTGTTGAAGGTTGTACTGTCATGAGACGTGTTCATATGTCTTTGGAGCAAAGGCTTCATTTCGTGGTGGAAAGCATACAATGCCATGTGAAATAAGAAGGCTTATATGGATAAGGTGAGAAATGACAAAGACACATGCCTCATTGTAATGAACTCAACATCTCTCTACACCAAAATCAATAAAGGGAATATCAACATTGACGTTTGATGGATTTGCGCTACCATTGTCCTCCTCCTTGAGCTCTAGGGCGAGGAACTTTGTAGCTCTCGTGGGGTTGAGCAAAGGGAACATTTTTGCCTTTGCTACATCTTGAAGAAATAACTGACAACCCACGCACTTACACGCACTTATACACACTTACATACACTTACACACACACATACTTACACAATGTTACACACACTTACACACACTTACACAAACTTACACACACTGACATGCACTAACACGCACTTACACATCCTTACATACACTTACACGAATTTACACATACTTAAATGTACTTACACGCACTTACACACACTAACACTCACTTACACACACTTACACGCACTTACATGCACTTACACGCACTTACACGCACTTACACGCACTTACACAAACTTACACAAACCTACACACACTCACACGCACTCACACGTACTTACACACACTTACACGCACTTACACGTACTTACGCTCATTGACACACACTTATACACACTTACACGCACTTGCATGTACCTGTATACACTTACATGAACTTATACGTACTTACAAGCACTTACACACACTTACACACACTAACACACACTTACACACACTTACACGTACTTACAAACACTTTTACGCACTTACACGTACTTACACGCACGTACTTGTACTTGCAAGCACTTACATCCACTTACACACACTTGCATGCACTTACACATACTTTCACATGCTTACATGTACTTATACGTACTTACACGTACTTACTTGCACTTACACGTACTTACACATACTTACACGTACTTACACGCACTTACATGCACTAACACGCACTAACACATACTTACAAGCACTTACATGCACTTACCTACACTTACACACACTTACACGCACTTCAACGCACTTACATGCACTTACACACACTAACACACACTTACAGGTATTAAGAAGCACTTATACGCACTTAAATGTACTTACATGTACTTACATGCACTTACATGCACTTACATGTACTTACACACACTTATATGCACTTACACACACTTACACGCATTTAGATGCACTTAAACCAACTTACACGTACTTACACGCACTTACACACACTTACACGCACTTACACGCATTTACACGCACTAACACGCACTTACACACACTTCCACGCACTTACACGTACTTACTCGCACTTACAGACACTTACACATACTTACATGCACCTACATGCACTTACCCGCACTTACACGAACTTACACGCACTAACATGCATAAACACGCATTTATACGCACTTACATGCACTTACACACACTTACACACACTTACACACATTACACGCACTTACACGTACTTACACGCACTTACACACACTGACACGTACTTACACAGACTTGCACACACTTACACATACTTACACGTACTTACACGCACTTAAACGCCATTACACGTACTTACATGCACCTACACGAACGTACACGCACTTACACGCACTTACACGCACTTACACGCACTTACACAAACTTACATGCACTTACTTGTACTTGCAAGCACTTACACCCACTTCCACACACTTACACGTTCTTACACGCACTTACACGTGCTTACATGTACTTAGACGTACTTACACATACTAACTTGCACTTATACATACTTACACGTACCTACACGCACTTATACGCACTAACACACACTTACATGCAATTACACACACTTATAAGCACTTACACGCACTTACACAAACTTACATGCACTTACACGTACTTTCGTACACTTTCACGCACTTATGCGCACTCACACGTACTTACACACACTTACATGCACTTACACGCACTCACACAAACGTATACAAACCTATACACAATTACACGCACTAACACGCACTTACACGCACGTACACGCACTTACACGCACATAAAAAAACTTACACGCACTTACACAAGCTTACACGAACTTACACATACTTAAACTAAACTTGCACGCACTTACACGCACTTAAACTGATCGTACACGTACTTACACACACTTGCACAAACTTGCACGCACTTACACACACTAATATCCACGTACACAAACTTACACAAACTTACACATACATAAAAAGAACTTTCACGCACTTACATACACTTCCACGTACTTACACGCACTTATACGTACTTACATGCACTTACTTGCACTTACACGCACCTACATGAACTTAAACCGCACTTACATGCACTTACATGCACTTACACGAACTTACATTTACTTACACACACTTACATGCACTTACACACTGACACACACATACACGTACTTACACCCACTTACACGTACTTGCATGCACTTACACACACTTACGCCCACCTACACACATTTACACGTGCTTACATCCACTTACACGTACTTGTACACACTTACTTGCACTTACATGTACTTACATATACTTACACATACTTACACGCACATACACGCACTTACACGTACCTACTCAAACTTAGATGCACGTACACGCACTTTCACGCACTTACACACACTAACACGTAGTTACACACACTTACACGTACATACACACACTTGCACACACTTACACACACTTACGTGCACTTATCGCACTTTCACGCACTTATACGCACTTACACGTACGTATGCGCACTTACACGTACTTACACACACTTACACATACTTACACGCACTAATACGCAATTACAGGCACTTCCATGCACTTACACACACTTACACATACTTACACGCACTTACACGTACTCACACACACTTACACATACTTTCACGTACTTACCCACACTTACACACACTTACATGCACTTACACGATGCTATACGCACTAACACACACTTAGAGGCACTTACACACACTTACACACAAATACACAAACTTACACATGCTTACACACAACTATACGCACTTACACACACACTCACTAACATGCACTTACACGCACTTAAATGTACTGACATGCACTTACACGCACTTACACAAACTTACACGCACTTACACGCACTTACACGCACTTACAAGAACTTACATAAACTTACACTCACTAACACGCACTTACATGCACTTGCACATACTTACATGCACTTAAACGTACTTACACACACTTACACGCACTTACACTACATACACACACTTACATGCACATACACGTACTTACATTCACTTACACACACTTACATGCAATTACACAAACTTACACGCACATACACGCATTGGCACATACTTACACACACTTCACGCACTTACATGCATTTACACGTACTTGCACGAACTTACACGTACTTAGACGCATGTACACACACTTGCACGCACTTAAACACACATACACACACTTATACGCACTTACACGTACTTACACGCACTTACACGTACTTACACGTACTTACTTGCACTTGCAAGCACTTACACCCACTTACATATACTTACACGCACTAACATGCACTTATCTGTACTTACACGTACTTACACGTACTTACACGTTCGGACATGTACTTACACGTACTTACACGCACTTACACACACTTACACGCACTTACACACACTTACACTTACTTACACATACTTGCATGCACTTACACACACTTACACGCATTTATATCCACTTACACGCACTTACATGCACTAACACGAACTTACACGCACTTACATGCACTTCCAAACACTTACACAAACATACACACACTTACATGCACTTACCCGCACTTACACGTACATACTCACAATTACACACACTTACATGCAATTAGAGATGCTTACACACATTTACACGCACTTACACGTACTTACACACACTTACACGTACTTACCCGCACTTATACAAAAGCTACACGTACTTAAACGCACTGACCCACACTAACACGCAGTTATAGACACTTAGACGCACTTAGACACACTTACACAAACTTACACGTACTTACACGCACTTACATGCAGTTACACGCACTTAAACGCACTTACACTGACTTACACGCACTTACAGGAACTTACACGTAGTTACACGCACTTACACATACTTACACATACTTGCACGCACTTAGACACACTTACACGCACTAATACGCACTTACACGAACTTACACGCACTTACACTCACTTACGCGCACTTACCTGCACCTACACGCACTTACCCATACTTACACAAACCTATACGCACCTACATGCATTGGCACGTACTTATACGCACTTACACGCACTAACACGTACTTATACACACTCACACACACGTACATGTACTTACACTTACTTACATACACTTACACGCACTTACACAAAGTTACAGGCACTTACACGCACTTACACGAACTTACACCAACTTACACACACTTCAACTGAACTTACACACACTTACATGCACTTAAACTGAACTTACACACACTTATGCACACTTACACGCACTTGCAAACACTTACACACACTTACAGGCACTTACACGTACTTACACGCACTAACACACACTTACACGTACTTACACGCACTTACACGCAGTTACACGCACTTACACGCACTTGCACACACTAACACGTACTTACACGAACTTACACTTACATACACGTACTTACAAGTACTTACTTGCACTTGTAAGCACTTACACCCACTTACACACACTTGCACGCACTTACACGTACTTACACGTGCTTACATGTACTTACATGTACTTAATTGCACTTACACATACTTACACGTACTTACACACACTTACACGCACTTACACGCACTTAGAGGCACTTACACACACTTACATGTACTTATACACACTTACACGTACTTACATGCACTTACACGTACTTGGACACACTTACACACACTAACACCTACTAACACGCATTTACACACACTTACACATGCTTACACTAACTTACACCAGTTTACACGCACTTAAAACTAAATTTACAGGTACTTACAAACACTTACACGCAGTTGCATGCACTTACATGCACTTTCACGCACCTACACGCACTTACACGCACTTAGACATACGTACACGCACTTACACGCACTTACACGCACTTACACGCACTTACACAAACTCACACGAACTAACATGTACTTAAATTGAACGTACACGCACTTACATGCACTTCAACGTACTTACACACACTTACACGCACTTACAAGTACTTACATACACTTACACGTACTTACACAAACTTAAACCGCACTTACACACACAAGCACGTACTTACACCTACTCGCACTAACACAAACTTACACTTACATACACACACTTACACGCACTTACATGCACTAACACGCACTGACACGCACTTACACGTACTTACACGTACTTGTACACACTTACACACACTTACATACACTTACACATACTTACACGCACTTACCTGCACTTACACGCACTTACATGCACTTACATGTACTTACACGCACTTACACACACTTTCACATACTTACACGCACTTACACACACGTACACACACTTATACGTACTTACACACAGTTACACACACTTACATGCACTTACACACACTTACACTCACTTCCATGAACTTTAACGCACTTACACGCACTTACACGCACTTACACGCACTTACACGTAATTACACATAATTACACACTTTTACACGCACTTACACGCACTTACACAATGTAACACACACTTATATACGCATACATGCACTAACACACACTTACACATACTTACACATACTTACTCAAACTTACACGCACTTACACGTACTCACATGCACTTACACACACTTACACGCACTTACACACAATTACACGCACCTACACACACTTACACACACTTGCACAAACTTACACACACGTACACGTACTTACACACACTCACACGCACTAACCCACACTTACATGTACTTACACGCACTAACACACACTTTCACGCACTTTCATGCACTTACATGCACTTACACACACTTACACGTACTCACACGTACTTACACACACCTACAGGCACCTACACGGACTTGCACATACTTACACAAACTTATGCACACTTACACACACTTTCATGCAATTTCAGGTACCTACATGCACTTACATGTACTTACACGCACTTACGAACACTTACACGCCCTTACACGCACTTACATGCACTTACACGCACTTACAAGCACTCACAAGCATTTACACATACTTACACGGACGTACACGAACTTAGACGCGTACTTACACACACTTACACGTACTTACACGTACTTACACGCACTTACATGCACTTACACGTACTTACACGTACTTACACAAGCTTTTACATACTTATACGCATTTACACACACTTAGAAAAAGCTACACGCACTTACATGCACTTGCACACACTGACACGCACTTACTGGCACTTCCACGCACTTACACCTACTTCCACATAATTCCACGCACTTACACGCACTTACAAATGCTTACACACACTTCCACGAACATACGCGCACCTACACGCTATTACACACACTTATACACACTTAGATGAGCGTAGACGCACTTACACGTACTTACATATACTTAAACGCTCTTACATGCACTTACACACAATTACACGCACTTACATGGACATACACGCACTTCCTCGCACTTACACACTCTTACACGCACTTACACGCGCTTACACGCACTTACACATACTTACACACACTCACACGCACTCACACACACTTACACAAACTTACACGCACTTACACGTACTTACACGCACTTCTACACACTAACCCGCACTTACATTTACTTACACACACTTACACGAACTTACACGCACTTACACACACTTATATGCACTTACACGCACTTACACGCACATACACAAACGTACACACACATACACACACTTACACGCACTTACACGCACTTACACGCACTTACCTGCACTTACATAAACTTACACGCACTTACACGCAATTACACGAACTTATACAAACTTACACGCACTTAAACTGAACATACACGTACTTCCATGCACTTACACGCACTTGCACGTACTTACATGCACTTACACACACTTACACAGGTTAGCCCGCACTTACACGCACTTACACGCACCTACACCCACTTACACGCACTTATACTCACGTCCATGATTTCAAATTTACTTACACACACTTACACGTAGTGACAGGCACTTACACGTACTTACACGCGCTGACACGCACTTACACGCACTTACACGTACTTACACGCACTTACACGCATTTATCCGAACTTACACATACTTACACAAAGTGACACGTACTTACACGTACTTACACGCACTTACTTGCACTTGCAAGCACTTACACCCACTTGCACACACTTACATGCACGTACACACACTTACACGTGCTAACATGTACTTACACGTACTTACACTTGCTAACTTGCACTTACACATACTTACACGTACTTATGCAAACTTACACGCACTTACAGGTACTTACATGCACCTACACACACTTACACGCACTTACACGTACTTACACACACTTACACGCACTTACACGCACTTACATGCACTTACACACACTTACACACTGTTACATGCACTTACGCGTACTTACACACACTTACACACAGTTATACACACTAACACACACTAACACACACTTACACGCATTTACACGCACTTAAACAAACTTACACGCACTTACACGAACCTACACGAACTTACACGTACTTAAACTGAACTTGCACGCACTTACACGCACTAAAACTGATCTTACACGCACTTAAACGCACTTACACTAACTTGCATGCACTTACACGTACTTACACGCATTTCTACGCACTTACACACACTTATACGCACTTACACGCACTGACACACACTAATACGCACTTACACAAACTTTCACAAACTTACACATACTTAAACAAAGCTTACACGCACTTGCATGCACTTACACGTACTTACACGTACTTACATGCACTTACACGCACTTACATTAACTTAAACTGCGCTTACATGCACTTATACGCACTTACACGAACTTATATTTACTTACACGCACTTACACGCACTTACACACTGACGCATACTTACACGTACTTATACGCACTAACACGCACTTACATGCACTTACACACACTTACACACACTTACACACACTTACACACATTTGCACGTGCTTACATCCACTTACACGTACTTGTACACACTTACTTGCATTAGATGTACTTACATGTACTTACACGTACTTACACGCACTTACGCACACATGCACGTACTTTCACGAACTTAGACGCACGTACACACACTTACACGCACTTACACATACTTACACACACTTACACACAGTAACACGCAGTTACACACACTTACATGCACTTACACACACTTGCACACACTTACACATACTTACAGGCACTTACACACACTTTCACGTACTTATACGCACTTACATGCACGTACACGCACTTACACGTACTTACACACACTTACACACACCTCCACATACTTACACGCACTTACAAACACTTCCATATACTTACACACACTTACACGTACTTTCACACACTTACACATACTCACAAACACTTACTCTAACTTGCACGTACTTACACACACTTACACGCACTTACACGCACTTACACGATGTTACACGCACTAACACGCACTTGCAGGCACTTACACACACTTACATGCACTTACATGCATTTACACATACTTACACACACTTACACAAACTTACACATACTTACACACACTTACACGCACTTACACACACTTACACACACTTACAAACACTTACACACACTTACGCAAACCTAAACGCACTTACACCCACTTATTCAAGCTTACATGCACTTACATGAACTTGCACACATTTACACGCACTTACACGCACTTGCACGTACTTACACGCACTTACATGCACTTAAACACACTTACACACACTTACACGTACTTACACTACATACACACACTTACACGCACATACATGCACTTACATGCACTTACACACACTTACACACAATTACAAAAACTTACACGCACCTACACGCATTGGCACACACTTACACACACTTTCACGCACTTACATGCACTTACACGCACTTACTCGCACTTACACGCACTTACACGCACTTACACGTACTTACACGTACTTACATGCACTTACACGCACTTACTCGCACTTACACGCACTTACACGCACTTACACGTACTTACACGTACTTACATGCACTTACACGCACTTACTCGCACTTACACGCACTTACACGCACTTACACGTACTTACACGTACTTACATGCACTTACACGCACTTACTCGCACTTACACGCACTTACACGCACTTACACGTACTTACACACACTTACACACACTTACACACAATTACAAAAACTTACACGCACCTACACGCATTGGCACACACTTACACACACTTTCACGCACTTACATGCACTTACACGCACTTACACGAACTTACACGTACTTAGACGCATGAATACATACTTGCACACAATTACACACACATACACGCACTTACACGCAGTTACACACATATACACACACTTACTTGTACTTGCAAGCACTTACACCCACTTACATACACTTCCACGCACTTACACGCACTTGCTTGCACTTACACGCACTTACACGCATTTATATCCACTTACACGTACTTACACGCACTAACACACACTTACACGCACTTACATGCACTTCCAAACATTTACACAAGCTTACACACACTTACACGCACTTACACGTACTTACACGTGCATACACGCACTTACACACACTTACATGCAATTACAGATACTTAGACACATTTACATGCACTTACACGCACTTACACGCACATACCCGCACTTATACAAAGTTACACGCACTTACACGCACTGACCCGCACTTACACGCACTTACACGCACGTATATGTACTTAGACATACTTACACAAACTTACACATACTTATACGCACTTACATGCACTTACACGCACTTACACACACTTACATTGACTTACACATACTTACACGAACTTACGCGCACTTACACGCACTTCAACGCACGTTCACACACTTGCAGGCACTTACACACACTTACACGTACTTATACGCACTTTTACCCACTCACACGCATTTACACGTACTAACACGTACTTACATGCACCTACACACACTTACCTGCACTGACATGATCCTACACGCACTTACACGCATTGACACACACTTATACACACTTACACGCACTAACACGCACGCACATACACATACACACAGGTACATGTACTTAAACGCACTTACACGCACTTACATGCACTTACACGAAATAACACGTACTTACACGTACTTACATGAACTTACACCAACTTACACGCACTTAAACTGAACATACACGCACTTACACACACTTAAACTGAACTTACACACACTTACACGCACTTACGCGCACTTGCACACACTTACACACACTTACAGGCATGTACACAAACTTACATGCACTTACACGCACTTACTCGCACTTACACGCACTTACACGCACTTACACGTACTTACAAACACTTGCACACACTTACACATACTTACACGAACTTACACGTACATACACATACCTACACACACTTACTTGCACTTGTAAGAACTTACACCCACTTGCACGTGCTTACACATACTTACGCATGCTTACATGCACTTACTTACACATACACATACTTACACACTTGCACACACTTACACGTACTTACACGTACTCACACGCACTTACTTGCACTTACACATACTTACACGTACTTACACACACTTACACGCACTTAGAGGCACTTACACACACTTACATGTACTTACTCACACTTACACATACTTGCACGCAATTACACGTACTTACACGCACTTACACAAACTAACACGTACTAACACGCACTTACACACACTTAAACATACTTACACAAACTTAGACAAACTTACACGTACTTAAACTAAACTTACATGCAATGACACACACTTACACGTAGTTGTATGCACTTACATGCACCTACACGTACTTACACAAACTTAAACCGTACTTACACGCACGAACACGCACTTACACGCACCTACAGGAACTTACACAAACTTACATTTACTTATACGTACTTACACGCACTTACACGCACTAACACGCACTGACACGTACTTACACGTACTTACACGCACTTATACACACTTACAAGCACTTATTCGCACTTACACACACTTACACGTACATACACACACTAACACGTACTTACATGCACTTACACGTACTTAAACGTACTATCCTGTACTTACACGCACTTACATGTACTTACACGTACTTTCACGCATTTACACGTACTTACACACACTTACACGCACTAACACACACTAACACACACTTACACACACTTACACACACTTACCCATACTGACACGTACTTGCACACAGTTACACGCACTTACACGCACTTACACACACTTTCACGTACTTACACGCACTTACACACAGGTATACGCACTTATATGCACTTACACAAACTTACACACACTTACATCCACTTACACAGACTTACCCATACTTCCATGCACTTACATGCACTTACACGCACTTACATGCACTTACACGCACTTACACGAACTTACACGTACTTACACACACTTACACGCACTTACACGCACGTACACGATGTAACACGTACTAATACACTCTTACATGCACTAACACACACTTACACATACTTACACGTACTTACATATACTTACACGCACTTACACGTTCTTACATGCACTTACACACACTTACACGCACTTACACACACTTACACACACTTGCACACACTTACACGCATGTACACGCACTTACACACAATTACACGCACTTCCACGCACCTACACGCACTTACATGTACTTACATGCACTTACACACACTTACATGCACAAACACGCACTTACATGCACTTAAATACACTTACACGCACTCACAAGCACTTATACGTACTTACACAAACTTACATAAACATAGACACACGTACACGCACCTATACCTACTTACTCGTACTTACATGTACTTAAACGCACTCACACGCACTTACACGTACTTACACGTACTTCCACACAATTCCATGCACTTACATGCACTTACACATACTTACACACACTTCCACAAAATTACACGCACTTACACTCTATTGCTCACACTTACACACACTTAGATGAACGTACACGAACTTACACGTACTTACACACACTTACACTCTCTTACACGCACTTACACGGACTTATACGCACTTACACGCACTTACACGCTCTTACACAAACTGACATGCACTTACGTACACTTACACGCAATTACGCGCACTTACATGGACATACACGCACTTACACGCACTTACCCGTACTTACATGCACTTACACACACTTACATGCACAAACACGCACTTACATGCACTTAAATACACTTACACGCACTCACAAGCACTTATACGTACTTACACAAACTTACATAAACATAGACACACGTACACGCACCTATACCTACTTACTCGTACTTACATGCACTTAAACGCACTCACACGCACTTACACGTACTTACACGTACTTCCACACACTTCCATGCACTTACATGCACTTACACATACTTACACACACTTCCACAAAATTACACGCACTTACACTCTATTGCTCACACTTACACACACTTAGATGAACGTACACGAACTTACACGTACTTACACACACTTACACTCTCTTACACGCACTTACACGGACTTATACGCACTTACACGCACTTACACGCTCTTACACAAACTGACATGCACTTACATACACTTACACGCAATTACACGCACTTACATGGACATACACGCACTTACACGCACTTACCCGTACTTACATGCACTTACACACACTTACACGTACTAACACACACTCACACGCACTCACACACACTTACACAAACCTACACACACTGACATCTACTTACACACATTTACACGCACTAACCCGCACTTACACGCACTTACACACACTTACACGAACTTACACGCACTTATACGTACTTTTATGCACTTACACACACTTACACGCACTTACACAAACGTACACGCACATACACACACTTACACGTACTTACACGCACTTACACGCTCTTACACGCACTTACATGCACTCACATGCACGTACACGCACTTACCTGCACTTGCATGAAGTCACATGCAATTGAACACACTGACAAGCACTTACATGCACTTACACGTACTTATATACACTTATATGCACTTACACACACTTGCACGCACTTACTCGAACTTAGACGCACTTCAGCACACTTACATCTACTTACACATGCTTAGACGTACTTACACACACTAACACGCACTTACACACACATATACGCACTTACACGTAATTACACAAACTTGAACGCACTTATACGCACTTACACGCACTTATATGCACAAACACACACTTACACATACTTACACATACTTACACATACTTACACACACTAACACGCACTTACTCGTACTTACACGCACTTACATGCCATTACACGTACTTACATGCACTTACATACAGTTACACGCACTTACACGCAGTTATACCCACTTTCGCACACTTACATGCACCTATACGCACTTACAAACACTTACGTGCACTAACACACACTTACACGCACTTACATGCACTTACACGCACTTACACGTACTTAAACACACTTATACATACTTACATGCACTTACATAAACTAACAGGCACGTACACGCACTTGCACACACTTATATGCATTTACACACACTTATACGCACTTACACCCACTTACACGCACTTACACGCACTTACACAAACGTAAACGCACTTACACGCACTTATATGCATTTACACACTTACGCACAACTTACACCTACTTACACGCACTTACACGCACTTATACACACTTCCATGCATTTACACAAGCTTACATGCACTTAGACACAATTACATACACTTTCACAAACTTCCACGTACCTACACACACTTACACGCACTTATGTGCACTTACACGCACTTACACGCACTTACACGCACTTACACGCACTAACACGCACATACACACACTTACATGCACTTACACGTATTTACACACACTTTCACATACTTATATGTACTAACACGCACCTACACGCACTTACCTGCACTTACACACACTTACAAGCACTTACACGCACTTACACACACTTATACACACTTACACACACTTACACGCACTTATATGCACTTACACGCACCTACACACACTTACACATACTTACACACACTTACACGCACTTACATGAAATTACACACATTTACAAGCACTTACGAACACTTCTCCACACTTACACGAACTTGCACACACTTACATGCACTTACACGCACTTACACATACTTACACAAAATTACACATACTTACACGTAATTACACACACTTACACACACTTACATGCATTGACACGTACTGACACACACTTGCACACACTTACACGCACTTACATGCACTTACGCACAGTTTCACGCACTTACACGCACTCACACACACGTACACATAGTTATACGCACTTACACACACTTACACACACTTACATCCACTTACAGACAATTACCCATACTTCCATGCACTTACTCGTACTTACACGCACTTACACGCACTTACATATACTTACACGTACTTACACATACTTGCACGATGTAACACACACTTATACACACTTACATGCACTAACACGCACTTACACATACTTACACGTACTTACACAAATTTACACGCACTTACACGCAG
Organism: Penium margaritaceum; assembly: GCA_023375785.1. Lineage (NCBI taxonomy): Eukaryota > Viridiplantae > Streptophyta > Zygnematophyceae > Desmidiales > Peniaceae > Penium > Penium margaritaceum. The sequence continues at coordinate 21,166 of SZWC01017211.1, forward strand.
TTACATGTACTTACACACACTAACACGCACTTACACACGCTTATACACACTTGCACACACTTACATGCACGTACACGCACTTACACACACATACACGCACTTACCCGCACTTACACGTACATACACGCACTAACATGCACTTTCATACACTTTCATGCAATTGCATGCACTTACACGCACTTACACATACTCACACACACTCACACGCACTTACATGCACTTACACAGACTTATACGCACTTACACACACTTACGTGCACTTACACACACTTTCACGCACTTTCACGCACCTACACACACTTACATGTACTTACACACACTTACACACACTTACACGCACTTACACACACTTACATGTACTTACACCCACTTACACGCACTCACAAGCACTTACACGTACTTACACAAACTTACACGCACCTAGATACACCTACACGCACCTACATGTACTTGCACGTACTTACAAGTACTTACACGCACTTACACGCATTTACACAAAGTTATACATACTTACACGCACTTATAGAGACTTACAAAAACATACACGCACTTGCATGCACTTGCACTCACTTACACGCACTTACACGCACTTCCACGCACTTACACGTACTTCCACACAATTCCATGCACTTACACGCACCTACACATACTTACACACACTTCCACAAACTTACACGCACTTACATGCAATTACACACAATTACACACACTTAGATGAATGTACACGCACTTACACATACTTATACACACTTACATGCTCTTACATGCACTTATACGGACATATACGCACTTACACACACTTAAACGCACTTACACAAACTTGTATGCACTTACACTCACTTACACGCAATTACGCGCACTTACATGGACATACACGTACATCCACGCACTTACCCGCACTTACACGCACTTACACACACTTACACGTACTTACACACACTCACACGCACTCACACACACTCACACAAACTTACACACACTTACACATACTTACACGCACTCACACACACTAACCCACACTTACACGCACTTACATACTTACACAAACTTACACGCACTTACACGCACTTATATGAACTTACACGCACTTACACGCACTTACACGCACTTACACAAACGTACACACACATACATGCACTTACACACACTTACACGTACTTTCACGCACTTACATGCACTTACATGCACTTACATGGACTTACACGCACTTACACGCATTTACACGTACTCACCTGCACTTGCATGAACTCACACGCACTTAAACACACTGAAAAGCACTTACACGCACTTACACATACTTACATACACTTATATGCACTTACACACACTTGCACCCACTTACTCGCACTTAGACGCACTTCCACAAACTTACACGCACACACACTTACATTCACTTACACGCAGTTACACACACTTACACGCACTTACACGTACTTACACAAACTTAAACGCACTTACACGCACTTACACAAACTTACATGCACAAACACACACTTACACATACTTACACACACTTAAACACACTAACACATACTTACACATGCTTACATTCACTAACACGCCATTACACGTACTTACACGTACTTACACACCCTTACACTCATTTGCACGCAATTATATCCACTTCACACACTTACACGCACCTACACGCACTTACACGCACTTACGTGCCCTTACACACAGTTACACGCACTTACACTTACTTACACGTACTTAACACACACTTATACATACTTACAACATGCACTTACATAAACTCACACGCACGTACACGCACTTGCACGCACTTGCACGCACTTACATGCATTTACACGCACTTATACGTACTTACACACACTTACACGCACTTACACACACTTACACAAACTTAAACGCACTTACACCTACTTACATACACTTACACGCACCTTCACACACTTATACGCAATTCCATGGATTTACACAAGCTTACGTGCACTTAGACACACTTATACATACTCTCACAAACTTCACGTACCTACACGCACTTACACACACTTATGTGCACTTACAGGCACTTATACGCACTTACACGCACTAACACACACTTACACACACTTACATGCACTTACACGTACTTACACACACTTTCACATAGTTATACATACTAACACACACCTACACACACTGACGTGCACTTACACACACTTACACGCACTTACATGCACATACACACACTTACACACACTTACACGCACTTACACGCACTTACACGCACTTACATGCACTTACACGTACTTAAACATACTTACACGTACCTACATGCACTTACACGCACTTACACACACTTACACGCACGTACGCACACTTCTGTACACTTACATGAACTTACACGCACTTACACACACTTACACGTACTTACATGCACATACAAGCACTTACATGTAGTTACACGAACATACACATACAAACATGCAATTACACACACTTACACACACTTACACGCACTTACACAAACCTACATGCGCTTTTACGCACTTTTACGAACTTACACGTACTTACACGCACTTACACACACTTACACGCACATACACGCACGTACACACACTTACATGCACTTACACGCACTTAAACACACTTACACCTACTTACACGCACTTACACGCACTTACACGCAACTACACATTCTTACCTGCACTTACACAAACTTACACGCACTTACATATACTTACACGCACTTACACAAACTTACACGCACTTACACGCACTTACACACACTTACACGCACTTGCACATAAGCCTGTTCGTGAGCCGTTACTCGCGAGTTTGACAGGAAGGCTTGGCTTCCGAATCGAGCCAATGGACAGGCTCGGGCTCGCGAGCCAACACATAAACTCGCGAGTCTTTGGACTCGCGAGTCACTCTCATGACAGATCACGAGTTCACATCTTGTGGATTGCGAGTTAGTGTCAGTGTCTTGACAAGTTTTTGTCACAATGATCGCACGTCCTAGTATACTTGTGCATGAACAGAGTTTCACATATTCCATATCACTGCACCACTGCACGCTTTACCATTGTGCACTTCACCGTAAGACACTTCACTACTACACTTCACTAGTGTACACTTCCCCACTGCACACTTTACCATTGCACATTTGTCTACTGCACACTTCACCACTGCACACTTCACCACTGCATACTTTGCTAATGCACACTTCACTATTGCACACTTGGCTACTGCACACTTTACAACTGCACACTTTACTACTGCACGCTTCACCACTGCACACTTCACTACTGCACACTTTACCACTGCACATTTCACACTACACAAGCCCACATTACATAATATACTTGCTTTTGACTGCAAATAGTTTTGGGAATCCATCAACTCAAACTCTTCAATTCACACTCTTAAACTATGTTAACACAACCTATGAATAAATTGAATGTGGATGGGAATGGAAATTGCAAGTCTATTGAACACTAATACAAACTTACACGCACTTACACATACTTACACGTACTTATATACACTTACACGCACATACACGCACTTACAAACACTTACACACACTTACATGCACTTACACGCACTTACATGTGCTTACACGTACTTACACGTACTTACCCACACTTACACAAACTAACACATACGTACAGGCAGGGAAACACATTTACACACACTTATACGCACTTACACACACTTACACGCACTTGCAAAAACCTACATGCACTTACACGCACTTCCAGATATCCACGCAATTACACGTGCTTACATGCACTTACACGTACTTACACACACTTACACAAACTTACACGCACTTACACGCACTTATACGCACTTACACGCACTTACACAAACTTACATGCACTTGCACGCATTTACACGCACTTACACGCACTTACCAGCACTTACATGCACTTACTTGCACTTACACAAACTTACACGCACTTACACGCACTGACACACACTAACACACAGTTACACACACTTACACACACATATACACACTTATACACACTTACACGCACTTACACCTACTTGCATGTACTTACATCCACTACACACACTTGCATTCACTTACACACACTTAAACATACTTACACACACTTACACGCACTTACATGTACTTCCACGTACTTCCACGCACTTACACGCACTTACACGTACTTACACGCACTTACACAAACTCACATGCACTTACACACACTTACACGCAGTTACACGCATGGTCACGCACTTACATGCACTAACACGCAGTAACACATACTTACACGCACTTACAAAAAAGTACACACACTTACACGCACTTACACGCACTTACACGCACTTACAGGCACTTGCACACACTTACACACACTTACACATGCTTACAAGCACTTATTCATACTTATACGCACTTACATGCACTTACACAAACTTTCACCCACCTACACGTACCTACACTCACTTACACGCACTTACACGCACTTACATACACTTACATGTACTTACACACACTTACACACACTTACAGGTACTTACATGCACTTAGACACACTTGCACGCACTTACATGCACTTATACACATTTAAAGAAACTTACACAAACATACACGGACTTACACGCACTTACACGCACTTACACGCACTTACATGCACTTACACGCACTTACACAAACTTACATGCACTTACACGCACTTACACGCACTTACACGTACTTACACGTACCTACACACACTCACCTGAACTTACACCAACTTGCACGCACTTACACACACTGACACACACTTACATGCACTTAGACGCACTTGCACATACTTAGATGCAATTACACGCACTTACACACATTGACACGCTCTTACACACACTTACACGCAGTTACACGCATGGTCACGCACTTACATGCACTAACACGCAGTAACACATACTTACACGCACTTACACGTACTTACACGCACTTACATGCACTTACACAAACATACACGGACTTACACGCACTTACACGCACTTACACGCACTTACATGCACTTACACGCACTTACACAAACTTACATGCACTTACACGCACTTACACGCACTTACACAAACGTACACGCACTTACACGCACTTACACGCACTTACATGCAGTTACATGCACTTCCACGCACTTACACGCACTTCCATGCACTTCTACGCACTGACACACACTTACACACACTTACATAAACTCTTACACACTTACATGCACTTAGACGCACTTGCACATACTTAGATGCAATTACACGCACTTACACACACGTACACAAACTTATGAACACTTACACGCACCTATATGTACTTCCACGCACTTACACACACTTACACAAACTTACATACACTTACACGCACTTACACGCACTTCAACGCACTTACCAGTACTTACACGAACTTACACACACTTACATGCACAAACACGCACTTACACGTACTTACACGTACCTACACACACTCACCTGAACTTACACCAACTTGCACGCACTTACACCCACTGACACACACTTACATGCACTTACCTGCACTTACACAAACATACACATACTAACACGCACTAACACACACTGACATGCACGTACATGTCTTTACACACACTTACATGCACATACACACACTTACATGTACTTCCACACACTAACACACACTTACACGCACTTATACACACTTACACGCACTTACACACACTTCCACACACTTACACGATCTCACACGCACATACACGCACTTACACAAACTTATACGTACTTACACGGACTTACACGTAGTTACATGCACTTACACGCACTTACATGCACTAACAGGCACTTAGACATACTTACATGCACTTACACAAACATACACGCTCTTACACCCACTTACACGTACTTACACGTAGTTACACACACTTATACCCACTAACACACACTTACCCGCACTTACACAAACTTACACGCACATACATGTACTAACACGCACTTACACGCACTTAAACGTACATACACGCACTTACACAAACTTACACGCATGTTCACGCACTTGCACATACTTACATGCACTTACACGCATTTACACACACTTACACACACTTATCCGTTCTTACACGATCTTACACACACTTACATGCAATGACACACATTTACACGCACTTAAACACACTTATACGCACTTACACGCACTTGTACGAACCTACAGGCAATTATACACACTTCCACACACTTCCACACTTCCATGCACTTACACGCACTTACACGCACTTACACACACTTACACGAACTTACATGCTCATATCCGTACTTATACGCTCTTACACGCACTTAGACGCACTTACACGCACTTACATGCACTTACACCCACTTATACACACTTACACGCATTTACAAGCACTTACACGCACTTATACGTAATTACACACACTTACACATACTTACACACACTTACACACACCTACACGCACTCACCTACACTGACACCAACTCACACGTACTTAGACGCACAAACACGCACTTACACGCACTTATACACACTTACCCATACTTATACTAACTTACACCCACTTACACGCACTGACACACATTGATATGCACTTACACGCACTTACACACACTGATACGCACTTACAGACACTAACACGCACTTGCACCTACTTACACAGACTTATACACAATTGCACGAACTTACACGTGCTTAAACACACTTACACGCATTTACATGCACTTACACGTACTCACACACTCTTACACATACTTCCACGTGCTTACACGCACTTACACGCACTTACACACAATTACATGCACTTGTACAGACTCCACGTACTTACACACACTTACATGCACTTACACGCACTTACACAAACTTATACGTACTTACACGTACTTGCACAGAGTTACACACACTTACACGCAATTACATGCACTAACACGCACTTACACATAATTACACCCACTTACATGAACTAACACGTGCTTATACCCACTTTCACGCCCTTACACACACTTACACATACTTACACACACATACACATACTTACACACACTTACACACACTAAAACACACTTACATGCACTTACCCACACTTACACGCACATACACGTACTGACACACACTCACACGTAATTGCATGCACATACACGTACTGACATTCGCTTACACATACTTACACACACATACACACACTTACACACACTTACACGCACTAACATGCACTTACACACACTAACACGTACTTATATGCACCAACCCGTACTTACACAAACTTTCACACACCTACACATACCTACACGCACTTACACGTACTTACACGTATTGACACCCACTTACACGCACTAACATGTACGTACACGCACATGCATGCACTTACACGCATTTACACGCACTTGCACACACTTGTACACACTTGCACTCACTTATACGTACTGGTACACACATACACGGACGTAGACGCATTTACACGCACTTACACCTACTGACACGCACTTTCACGCACTTACGACACTTAAACGCACGTACACGCACTTAAACGCACTTACATGCACTTGCACGTACTTACACGTACTTACACGCACTTACACACCCTTCCACGCACTTACATGTACTTACACGTACTTATATGAACTTACATGCACTTACACATACTTACACGCACTTACACGCACTTACACGCACTTACACGCACTTGCACAAATTTACATGCACTTATACGCACTCAAACAAACTAACACGTACTTACACGGACTTACATGCATTTACACGCACTTACACACACTTACATGCACCCACACATGCTTACACGAACTTACACGTACTTACACGTACTTACACGCACTTACACACTCTTACATGCACTTCTACGCACTTACACGCACTTCCATGCACTTCCACGCACGTACACACATTTACACGCACTTACACACACTTAAACACACTTACACGCACTTACACGCACCTACACGCACTTACATGCACTTACACGAATTGACACGCACTTAAACGCACTGACACACTCTTACACGCACTTACACGTACTTACTCACACTTACACCAACTTACACGTACTTATACACGCTGACACACACTGACACGCACTTACACACACTTACACACACTTACACGTACTTGCACACATTTACACATACTTACACCTACTTACACGCACTTCCACGTGCTTACACACACTTACATGCACTAACACACACTTCAACACACTTACATGCAGTTACACGCACTTGCACGCACTTACACACACTTACACGCAATTCCACGCACTTACATGCACTTACACGCACTTACATGCACTTACACGATCTTACATGCACTTACACACACTTACACTTAGTTACACGCACTTACACATACTTGCATGCACTGACACACACTTACGCATAATTACACATACTTACAGGAACTTACGCACACTTACACGCACTTACATGCACTTACACGCACTTAAACGCACTTACACGTACTTGCACACACTTATATGCTCTTACACACATTTACAAGCACTTATACAAAACTATACACACTTACACGCACTTATGCACACTTACACGTACTTACACAACCTTTCTCGTACCTACACGCACCTACACACACCTAAACGCACTTATACGCACTTACATGCACTTACACGCACTTACACACACTGACACGGACTCACACACACTTACATGCACTTGCACGCACTTACATGCACTTACATGCACTTAAATGAACTTCCACGTACTTACACATACATAAATGCATTTACACGCACTTGCACACACCTACACGCACTTACACACACTTATACGAACTTACATACACTTATACACCTTTACACACACGTACACACTCTTACATGCACTTCCACACACTTACACGCACTTCGGAGTACTTTCACGCACTTACGCGCACTTACACGCACTTGAACACACTTACACGCACTTACACACACTTAAACGCACTTACATGCACTTAAACGCACTTACACGCACTTACACACACTTACACGCAGTTGCACACACTTACACGTACTTACATGCACTTTCACGCACTTACACGTACTTACACGCACTTACACAAACTTACATGTACATACACGCACTTAGACACACCTACACGCACCTACATGTAATGACACACACTTACGCACACTTACACGCACATACACGCACTTACACACACGTACATGCACTTATATGTACTTATACGCAATTACCCGCACTTACACGCACTTACACGCACTTACACGCACTTACCCGCACTTATACAAATTAACATACACTTACACGCACTGACACGCATTTACACGTACCTACACGTACTTACACGCACTTACACGCAATTGCATGCACTTGCACAAACATACACGCACTTACATGCACTTACACTTACTTACAGGTACTTACACAAAGTTACACGTACTTACACACACTTTCACGCACATACACACACTTACCAGTACTTACACGTACTTACACACACTTATACACGTACACACACTTATATGCACTTCCAAACACTTCCACACACTTACACACACCTACACACACTTACCCACACTTACACAAAGTTACAGGTACTTATCCGCACTTACACAAACTTGCACGCACTTACACGTACTGACACGCACTTACACGTACTTACACACACTTACCACCACTTACACGAACTTATACGTACTTACATGCACTAACACACACTGACACGCACTGACACGCACTTACCTACACTTACACGCACTTACACGTAGTTACATGCACTTACACCTACTTCTACGCATTTACACACACTTACACACACTAACACATACTTAAACGCACTTACACATACATACACACACATACGCACTTACACGCACTTACATGCACCTCCATGCACTTACACGCACTTACACGCACTTCCATAAACTCACACAAACATACATGCACTTACATGCAGTTACACGCAATTTCACGTACTTACACGTACATACATGCACCAACACTCACTTATACATACTTATACGCACTTACACAAACTTACACATACTTACACGCACTTAAATACACTTCCATGCACTTACACCCACTTACACATACTTACACGCACTGGCACACACTTACACGCACGTACACACACTTACACACACTTACACGTACTCACACACACTTATACACACTTACATACACTTACACGAACTTTCATACACCTACATGTATCTACACTTGCCTACACGCACTTACACATACCTACACACACTTACACACACTTACACAGACTTACAAGCACTTACACACACTTACACGCACTTACACGCACTTGCACGCACTTACATACACTTATACGCACATAAACAAGCTTACACGTACTTACACGCACTTATGCGCACTTACATGCACTTACACAAGCTTACATACACTTACATGCACTTACACGTACTTACACGCACTTACACGAAGTGACACGCACTTACACGTTCTTCCACGCACTTACATGCACTTCCACATACTTACACGCACTTCCACGCACTTCAACGCACTTGCACGCACTTACACATACTTACACGCACTTACACACACTTACACACACTTACACACACTTACACATACTTACAGGCAATTACATGCACTTACACGCACTTACACACACATATACGCACTTATACGTACTTATATGCACTTACATGCACATACACGTACTTACACACACTTATACGCACTTACACACACTTACACGCACTTACACGCACTTACACACACTTACACATACTTGTACACACTTACCCGCACTTACACAAACTTACATGTACATACACGTACTCACACGCACGTACACGTGCTTACACGTACTTTTACACACTTACACGCACTTACACGCACGTAGACGTACTCTCACACACAAGAACACACTTACACGCACTTACACGCACTTACACGTACCAACATGCACTTACACGCACTTACACATACTTACAGGCAATTACATGCACTTACACGCACTTACACACACTTATACGAACTTACACGTACTTATATGCACTTACATGCACATACACGTACTTCCATAAACTTGAACACACTTAAACACACTTGTACACACTTACATGCACTAACACGTACTTACACATGCATACACGCACTTACACAAACTTACACGCACTTACACGCATATACGCGCACTTAGACACAATTAACCGCGCTTATACAAACTTATAAGCACTTACACACCATTACACGCAAATACACGCACTTACACGCACTTATACATACTAACACGCACTTACACATACTTCCACACACTTATACAAACCTACACGCACTTATAGACACTTACATGCACTTACACGCACTTATACGCACTTACACGCACTGACACGCACTTAGGAACACTTACACACACTTACACGTACTTACACGCACTTACACAAACTTACACGCACGTACACGTACTTACACGCACTTACACGCTCTTACACGCACTTACACACACATACACGCACTTACACAAACTTACACGCACTTACACACACTTACACACACTTATACGTACTTCCACGCACTTACACAAACTTGCATCCACTTACACGCACTTACACGCACTTTCACGCACTTCCACACACCAACACACACTTACACACACTTACGTGTACTTACATGCACTTAAACGCACTTACACGCACTTATACGCACTAACATGCACTTACACACACTTACACATCTTTACACACACATACACGCACTTTCACACACTTATACACACCTACACGCACCTACATGCACTTATGTACTCTTACACGTACTTACACACACTTACACGCACTTATACGCACTTACACGCACTTACACGCACTTACACCCACTTACACACACTTACACACACTTCCACGTACTTATACGCTCTTACACGTACTTACACACACTAACACGCACTTACGTGCACTTCCACACACTTACACAAACTTACATGTACTTACACGCACTTACACATACTTACACGCACTTACACGCACTTACACGCACTTACACACACTTACATGCACTTACACACACTTACACGCACTTACAAGAACTTACACGCACATACACACAATTACACACACTTACACACACTTACATGAACGTACACACACTTACGCAAACTTACACACACTTACACGCACTTACACGCACTTACACGCACTTACATATACTTATACGCACTTTTACGTATTTTTACACACTTACACACACTTATACATACTTACACACACTTACATGCACTTACATGCCCTTACACGTACTTATTCGAACTAACCCACACTTACACGTACTTACACACACTTACAAACACTTACACACACATACACGCACATACACACACTTATACACAATTATACACACTTACACACACCTACGCGCACTTACACGCACTTACACGTACTTAGACGTACTTACACGCACTTATGCTTACTTCCACGCACTTACACAAACTTGTATACACTTACACGCACTTATATGCACTTACACGTACTTACATGCACTTGCGCACACTTACATGCACTCACAGGCACTTACACAGACTTACACAAACACACACGCACTTACGCAAACTTACACGCCTTTACATACACTTACATGCACTTACACGCACTTTTATACACTTCTACACACTTACACGCACATACACGTACTTACACACACTTACATGCACTTGCACGCAGTTACACACACTTACAAAAACTTACATGCACTAACATGTACTTACACGTACTTACACACACTTACACACATACACGTACTTACACACACTTACAAGCACTTACACGCACTTACACGTACTTACATACACTTACACGCACTTACACGCACTTACACGCATTTACATGCATTTACACTCACTTACCTTCACCTACACGAACTTACACACACCTACACGCAATGACACGCATTTGCACGCACTTACACGCACTTATACGCACTTACACACACTACCACAATTTTACGCACTTACACGCACTTATACTTACTTACACGCCCTTACACACACTTGTACACACTTAGACAAACTTTATTGCACTTATACGCACTTATACGTACTTACACGCACTTACACGCACTTAGATACACTTACAAGCACCTATACGCACTTACCCGCACCTACACGCACTTACACAAACTTACATGCACTTACACATACTTACACGCACCTACACGTACTTACCCGCACTTAAACGTGTAAGTGAGTGTAAGTATGTGTAAGTGCGTGTAAGCGCAGTTTATGTTCATGTAAGTGCGTGTAAGTACATGTAAGTGCGTGTAAGTGCGTGTAAGTGCATGTAAGTGTGTGTAAGTGCATGTATGTTCGTGTAAGTGCGTGTATGTGCATCTAAGTGCGTGTAAGTACGTGTAAGTACGTGCAAGTATGTGTAAGTGCAAGTAAGTTTGTGTAAGTGTATGTAAGTGCGTGTAAGTGCGTGGAAGTACGTGCAAGTGTGTGTAAGTGTGTGTAAGTACGTGTATGTGCGTGTAAGTGTGTGTAATTGCATGTACATGCATGTATGTGTGTGTAAGTGCGTCGTGTAAGTGTGTGCAAGTGCCTATAAGTGCGTGTTAGTACGTGTAAGTGCGGTTTAAGTTCATGTACGTGCATGTAAGAACGTGTACGTGCGGGTAAGTTTGTGTAAGTGCATGCAAGTATGTGTAAGTGAGTGTAAGTGCGTGTAATTGTGTGTTAGTGCATGTTAGTACGTGTAAGTGTGTGTAAGTGCATGAAAGTGCATGTAAGTGCGTGAAAGTACATGTAAGTGTGTGTTACTGTGTGTAAGTGCATGTAAGTGCGTGTAAGTGCGTGTACGTGTGTATAAGTGCGTGTAAGTGCGTGTAAGTGCAAGTAAACGCGTGTAGGTACGTGTATGTACATGTTAGCATGTGTAAGTGCGTGTAAGTGTGTGTATGTGGGTACAAGTGCTTGCAAGTGCAAGTAAATGAGTGTAAGTACGTGTAAGTGCGTATAGGTACGTGTAAGTGCATGTAGGTGCATGTATATTTGTGTAAATGTGTGTAAGTACGTGTAAGCGCATGTATGTGCGTGTAAGTGCGTGTAAGTACATGTAAGTGCATGTAAGTATGAGTAAGTGCATTTAAGTGTGTTTAATTACATATAAGTGCGTGTCTGTGTGTGTCAGTACGTGTAAGTGCGTGTAAGTGCGTGTACGTTTGTGGAAGTGCGTGTAAGTGCGTGAAAGTACGTGTAAGTACGTGTAAGTGTGTGGAAGTGTATGTAAGTGCGTGTCAGTGCGTGTAAGTGCGTGTAAGTGCATGTAAGTGCGTGTATGTGTGTGTTTGTGTGTGTTAGTGTGTGTTAGTGCATGTAAGTGTGTGTAACTGCATGTAAGTGCGTGCAAGTATGTGTAAGTGTGTGTAAGTGTGTGTAGGTACGTGTAAGTAGGAGTAAGTACGTGTAAGTGCGTGTAAGTTTGTGTAAGTACGTGTAAGTGCGTGTAAGTGCGTATAAGTGTGTGTAAGTACGTGTAAGTGCATGCAAGTGTGTGCAAGTACGTGCTAGTACGTGTCAATACGTGTAAGTGGGTATAACTGTGTCTAAGTGTGTGTAAGTGTGCGTCAGCGCGTGTAAGTGCATGTAAGTGCGTGTAGGTACGTGTATGTACATATAAGTGCGTATAAGTATATGTAAGTGCGTGTAAGTGCGTGAAAGTGCGGTTTACGTTCGTGTAAGTGCGTGTAAGTGCGTGTTAGTTTGTGTAAGTACGTGTAAGTATGTGTAAGTGCGTGTTAGTGCGTGTAAGTGCGTATAAGTGCGTGTAAGTGCATGTAAGTACATGTAAGTGCGTGTAAGTTTGTGTAGGTGCGTGGAAGTACGTGCAAGTGCGTATAAGTGCGTGTAAGTACGTGTAAGTGCGTATACATAGATATAAGTGTGTGTTATTGCGTGTAAGTGCTTGTAAATGCGTGTAAGTTGGTGTCAGTGCATGTAAGTGCGTGCAAGTACATGAAAGTGCGTGAGCATTTGTGTAAGTGCGAGAAAGTGTGTGTAAATGAGTGTAAGTGCATGTAAGTGCATCTAAGTGCATGTACCTGTGTTTAAATATGTGTATGTTGGTGTAAATACGTGAAAGTTTGTGTAAGTTCACGTAACTGCGTGTAAGTACTTGTACGTGCGTGTAAGTGCGTGTAAGTGTGTGTAAGTGCGTGTTAGTGCATGTAAGTGCGTCTAAGTGCATGTACGTTTGTGTACATATGTGTAAGCTTTTGTATGTACGTGAGAGTTTGTGTAAGTTCACGTAAGTGCGTGTAAGTGCTTGTAAGTACGTGTATGTACGTGTAAGTATGAGTAAGTGCAAGTAAGTGCGTGTAAGTACGTGTAAGTGCATGTGAGCACACGTAAGGGCGTGTAAGTTCGTGTAAGTACGTGTAAGTGCAAGTAAGTGCATCCGTGTAAGTGCGTGTAAGTGCGTATTAGTGCGTGTAAGTGTGTGTAAGTGCGTGTAAGTGTGTGTAAGTGCATGTAAGTGCTTGTAAGTATGTGTAAGTATGTGTAAGTGCGTTTACGTACATGTAAGTCTGTGTAAGTGCGTGTAAGTGCGTGGAAGTGCGTGTAGGTGCGTGTAAGTACGTGTGAGTACATGTAAGTGGATGCAAGTGCGTGTAAGTGCGTTTAAGTATGTGTAAGTGCATGTAAGTGTGTGTCACTGTGTGTAAGTGCGTGTAAGTGCGTATAAGTGCGTATAAGTACGTGTAAGTGTGTGTAAGTGCGTGAAAGTGCATGTAAGTGTGTGTAAGTGTGTGTAAGTATGTGTACGTGTCTGTACGTGCATGTAAGTACGTGAAAGTGCGTGTAAGTACGTGGAAGTTTGTGTAAGTGTGTGCATGTACGTGTAAGTATGTACAAGTGCGTTTAAGTGTGTGTAAGTGTGTGTGAGTATGTGTAAGTGCGTGTAAGTGCTTGTAAGTGTGTGTGGAAATGCGTGTCAGTGCATGTAAGTACGTGTAAGTATGTGTAAGTGTGTGTAAGTTTGTGTAAGTGCGTGTAAGTGCATATAAGTGTGTGTAAGTGCGTGTAAGTGTGTGTACGTACGTGTACGTGCAAGTAAGTACATGTAAGTTGGTGTAACTACGTGTAAGTTCGTGTAAGTGCATGTAAGTGTGTGTAAATATGTGCAAGTGCGTGAAAGTACGTGTAAGTGCGTGTATCTGCGTGTAAGTGCGTGTAAGTTCGTGTAAGTGCATGTAAGTACGTGTAAGTGCGTGTAAGTATGTGTAAGTACATTTAAGTGTGTGTAAGTGCGTGTAGGTGCGTGTAAGTGCGTGTAAGTTTTTGTAAGTTTGTCTAAGTGCTTGTAAGTGCATATAAGTGCATGTAAGTGTGTGTAAGTGCGTGTAAGTGCATGCACATTTGTGTAAGTGTGTGTATGTGCGTGTATTTTTGTGTCAGTGCGTGTAAGTGTGTGTAAGTGTGGCAAGTGCATGTACGTGCGCTTAAGTACGTGTACATGTGTGTAAGTGCGCTTACGTGCGTGTAGGTGTGTGCAAGTACATATAAGTGTGTGTTAGTGCGTGTAATGGGTGTGATTACGTGTAAGTGTGTGTAGTTTCATGTACGTAAGTGAAAGTACGTGTAAGTTCGTGTACGTGCAAGTAAGTACGTGTTAAGTGCATGTAAATACGTGAAAGTGCATGTAAGTACGTGTAAGTGCGTGTAAGTGCGTGTAAGTACGTGTAAACATGTGTAAGAGTGTGTAAGTGGGTGTAAGTGCATGTAAGTGCGTGTAAGTGCGTGTAAGTACGTGTAAGTTTGTGGAAGTGCGTGTAAGTCTGTGTAATTGCGTATAAGTGCGTGTAAGTGCGTGTAAGTGTGTGTAAGTGCGTGTAAGTACGTGTAAGTTCGTGTAAGTGTGTGTAAGTGCGTGTAAGTGTGTGTAAGTACGTGTAAGTGCATGTAAGTGTGTGTAAGTGCGTGTAAGTGCGTGTAAGTGCTTGTAAGAACGTGTAAGCTCGTGTAAGTTCGTGTAAGTGCGTGCAAGTGCGTGTAAGAGTGTTAAAGTGCGTGTAAGTACATGTAAGTGCGTGTAAGTGCGTGTTAGTGCGTGTAAGTTTGTGTGAGTGCGAATAAGTGCTTGTAAGCACGTGTAAGTGCTTGTACGTGCGTGTGTGCGTGTAAGTGTATATAAGTACGTGTAAGTTTGAGTAAGTGCGTGTAAGTTTGTTTAAGTGTGTGTAAGTGCGTTTAAGTGCGTGGAAGTGCGTGCAAGTGTGTGTAAGTGTGTGTAAGTACGTGTAAGTATGTGTAAGTGTAAATAAGCGTGTGTAAGTGTGTGTAAGCGCGTGAAAGTACGTGTAAGTGCACACAAGTACGTGTAAGTACGTGTAAGTTTGTGTAAGTGAATGTAAGTTTGTTTAAGTGTGTGTAAGTGCGTGTAAGTGTGTGTTAGTGCATGTAAGTGCAAATACATGCGTGTAAGTACGTGTAAGTGCGTGTAAGTGCGTGTGAGTGCGTGTTAGTGCGTGTACGTTCATGTAAGAGCGTGTAAGTGCGTGTAATTGCAGTTTCAGTTTGTACAAGTAAGTGTATGTTCGTGGAAGTATGTGTAAGTTCATGTACGTATGTGTAAGTGTGTATAAGTGTGTGTTAGTGAGTGTAAGTACATGTAAGTGCGGGTAAGTGCATGTAAGTTCATGTAAGTGCGTGTAAGTACGTGTAAGTACGTCTACGTGTGTGTAAGTGCGTGTACGTGTGTATAAGTGTGCTGCAGTGCGTGTATGTGCGTGTAAGCATGTGCAAGTATGTATAAGTGCATGTAAGTGCGTCTAAGTGCATGAAAAGTTTGTGTAAGTGTGTGTCTGTGCGTCTAAGTATGTGTATGAACGTGTAAGTACATGCAAGCACGTGGAAGTGCGTGTAAGTGCATGTAAGTGCGTGTAAGTGCGTGTAAGTATGTGTAAGTGTGTGTAAGTGCGTTCAAGCGTGTGTAAGTGCATGTAAGTGTGTGTAAGTGCGTGTACGTACATGTACGTGCGTGTAAGTGCGTGTAAGAACGTGTAAGTTTGTGTAAGTGTGTGCAAGTGCGTGTAAGTGCGTGTTGGTATGTGTAAGTGCCGTTTAAGGTCCTATACGTACGTGTAAGTACGTATAAGTGCCTGTAAGTTCGTGTAAGTTTGTGTAAGTGTGTGTAAGTGTGTACATGTGTGTGTAAGTGCGTGTAAGTGCGTGTTAGTGCGTGTTAGTACGTTCAAGTGTGTGTAAGTGCGCGTAAGTGTATGTAAGTGCGTGTTACCGTGTGAAGGCATATAAGTGCGTGTAAGTGCATGTTAGTGCGTGTAATTGCGTGTAAGTGCGTGTAAGTGCGTGTTAGTTCAAGTAAGTGCGTGTAAGTATGTGTAAGTACATGTAAGCATGTGTACATGCATATAAGTGTGTGTAAGTGTGTGTAAATGGGTGTAAGTACTTGCAAGTGCAAGTAAGTGAGTGTTGTTGCGTATAAGTGCGTACAAGTGCGTGTAAGTGCATGTTAGTGTGTGTAAGTGCGTGTAAGTGCGTGTAAGTACGTGAAAGTGCATGTGAGTGCGTATAAGTGCGTCTAAGTACGTGTTAGTGCGTGTTAGTACGTGTAAGTGAGTGTAACTCCGTACAAGTACTTGTAAGTACGTGTAAGTGTGTGTAGGTGTGTGTAAGTACGTATAAGTGCGTGTAAGTATGTGTAAGTTTGTGTAAGTACGTACAAGTGCGTGTATGTGTGTGCAAGTGTGTGTACATACGTGTAAGTGAGTGTAAGTTCGTGTATGTTTGTGTAAGTTTGTGTAAGTGCGTGTAAGTGCGTGTAAGTGGCCGGAAGTGCGTGTAAGTGCTTGTAAGTTGGTGTAATTGCGTGTAAGTATGTAGAAGTGCATTCGTGTAAGTGCTTGTAAGTGTGTGTTGGTGCGTGTATGTGTGTGTTAGTGCGTGTAACTGCATGTAAGTGTGTGTAAGTACGTGTAAGTGCATGTAAGTGTGTGTAAGTACATGTAAGCATGTGTAAGTACGTGTAAGTGTGTGTAAGTGTGTTTAAGTGCGTATAAGTAAGTGTAAGGACGTGTAAGTGCGTTAAGTTTGTGTAACTGGGTGTAAGTATGTGTAAGTGCGTGTAAGTACATGTAAGTGCATGTAGGTGCGTTTAAGTGCATGTAGGTGTGTGTAAATTTGTGTGAATGTGTGTAAGTGTGTGTAAGTGCGTGTATGTCCGTGTAAGTGTGTGTAAGTGCATGTAAGTGCATGTAAGTATGTGTAAGTGCATTTAAGTGTGTGTAATTGCGTGTAAGTGCGTGTCCGTGCGTGTTTGTATGTGTAAGTGGGTGTAAGTGCGTGTAAGTACGTGTAAGTACGTGTAAGTGCGTGTAAGTACGTGTAAGTACGTGTAAGTGCGTGTAAGTACGTGTAAGTACGTGTAAGTGCGTGTAAGTACGTGTAAGTACGTGTAAGTGCGTGTAAGTACGTGTAAGTACGTGTAAGTGCGTGTAAGTACGTGTAAGTACGTGTAAGTGCGTGTAAGTACGTGTAAGTACGTGTAAGTGCGTGTAAGTACGTGTAAGTATGTGTAAGTGTGTGTAAGTGCGTGTATGTCCGTGTAAGTGTGTGTAAGTGCATGTAAGTGCATGTAAGTATGTGTAAGTGCATTTAAGTGTGTGTAATTGCGTGTAAGTGCGTGTCCGTGCGTGTTTGTATGTGTAAGTGTGTGTAAGTGCATGTAAGTTTGTGTAAGTGCGTGTAAGTGCATGTACATGCGTGTAAGCACGTGTAAGTGCGTGGAAGTGCATGTACGTGTGTGTCAGTGCGTGTAAGTGCGTATAAGTACGTGTAAGTGCGTGTATGTGCGTGTTAGTACGTGTTAGTGGGTATTAGTGCGGGTAAGTGTGTGTAACTGCGTGTAAGTGCGTGTAAGTATGCGTAGGTGCGTGTAAGTGTGTGTAGGTACGTGTAAGTACGTGTAAGTGCGTGTAAGTGCGTGTAAGTGTGTGTAAGTGCGTGTAAGTGCATGTAAGTATGTGTAAGTTTGTGTAAGTGCGTATAAGTGCCTGTAAGTGCGTGTAAGTGCGTGAAAGTGTGGTTTAAGTTTGTGTAAGTGCGTGGAAGTGCGAATAAGTGTGCGTAAGTTTGTGTAAGTGTGTGTAAGTATGTGTAAGTGCGTCTTAGTGCATGTAAGTGTGTGTAAGTGCGTGTAAGTGCATGTAAGTGCATGTAAGTGCGTGTAAGTTTGTGTAAGTACATGGAATAGCGTGCAAGTGCGTGTAAGTGCACGTAAGTATGTATAAGTTTGTGTAAGTGCGTATAAGTGCCTATAAGTGCGTGTAAGTGCGTGAAAGTGTGGTTTAAGTTTGTGTA
Organism: Penium margaritaceum; assembly: GCA_023375785.1. Taxonomy (NCBI): domain Eukaryota; kingdom Viridiplantae; phylum Streptophyta; class Zygnematophyceae; order Desmidiales; family Peniaceae; genus Penium; species Penium margaritaceum. The sequence goes on from SZWC01017211.1 coordinate 41,414, forward strand.
AGTGCGTGTAAGTGCGAGTAAGTGTGTTTAAGTTTGTGTAAGTGCGTGTAAGTATGTGTAAGTGCATGTTAGTGCATGTAAGTGTGTGTAAGTGCGTGTAAGTGCATGTAAGTGCATGTAAGTGCGTGTAAGTTTGTGTAAGTGCGTGGAATAGCGTGCAAGTGCGTGTAAGTACGTGTAAGTGTGTATACGTACATGTAAGTGGGTGTAAGTGCGTGTGAGTGGTTGTAAGTGCGTGTAAGTGTGTATTAGTGCATATAAGTGCGTGTAAGTGCGTGTAAGTGTGTGTAAGTTTCTGTAAGTTTGTGTAAGTACGAGTAAGTGCGTGTAAATGCATGTAAGTGCATATAAGTGCGTGAAAGTGCATGTACGTGTGTGTTAATATGTGTTAGTTGGTGTAAGTGCGTGTAAGTTCCTGTAAGTTCACGTGAGTGCGTGTAAGTGCTTGTAAGTGCGTGTAAGTAGGTGTAAGTACGTGTAAGTGCTTGTTAGTGCGTGTAAGTGTGTGTTAGTGTGTGTTAGTGCGTGTAAGCGTGTGTAAGTGCGTGTAAGTGCGTATAAGTACGTGTAAGTGCATGTAAGTGCTTGTAAGTGCATGTAAGTTTGAGGAAGTGCATGTACGTGCATGTAAGTGTGTATAAATGCATGTAAGTGCGTATTAGTGTGTGCAAGTGTGTGTAAGTGCGTGTAAGTGTGTATAAGTGCGTGTTAGTGCATGTAATTCCGTGTAAGTGCGTGTAAGTGCGTGTAAATTCGTTTAAGTACGTGTAAGTGCGAATAAGTGCGTATAAGTACGTGTATGTATGTTTACGTATGAGTAAGCGCAAGTAAGTGCATGTAAGTGTGTGTAAGTGTATGTAAGCACATGTAACTGCGTGTAAGTTTGTGTAAGTGCATGTAAGTGCAAGTAAGTGTGTCCGTGTAAGTGCGTGTAAGTATGTGTTTGTGCGTGTAAGTGTGTGTAAGTGCGTGTAAGAACATGTAAGTGCGTGTAAGTGGATGCGAGTACATGCAAGTGCACGTAGGTGCTTGTAAGTACGCGTAAGTGCATGTAAGTCTGTGTAAGTGTGTGTAAGTGCGTGGAAGTGGGTGTAAGTGAGTGTGAGTGCATGTAAGTGGATGTGAGTGCATGTAAGTGCGTTTAAGAATGTGTAAGTGCATCTAAGTGTGTGTCAGTGTGTGTAAGTACGTGTAAGTGTGTGTAGGTGCATATAAGTGCGTCTAAGTGCATGTAAGTCCGTGTAAGTGCGTGTTAGTACGTGTACGTGTGTGTACGTGCGTGTAAGTGTGTGAAATTGCATGTAAGTAGGTGTAAGTTTGTGTAAGTGCATGCAAGTGCGTATAAGTGCATGTAAGTGTGTGTAAGTGCGGTTTAAGTTTGTGTAAGTGCGTGTTAGTGCGTGTAAGTATGTGTAAGTGTGTGTAAGTACGTGTAAGTATGTGTAAGTACGTGTAAGTGCTTGTAAGTGCGTGTAAATGTATGTTAGTGCATGTAAGTGCGTGTAAGTGTGTGTTAGTGCGTGTAAGTTTGTGTAAGTGCGTGTAAGTGCGTGTAAGTGCGTGTAAGTGCGTGTTAGTGCGTGTAAGTGCGTGTACATGAGTGTACGTGCGTGTAAGTACATGTAAGTTGGTGTATGTGCGTGTAAGTTCGTGTAAGTGCGTGTTAGTGCGTGTAAATACGTGCAAGTGCATCTAAGTACGTTTAAGTGCCTATAAGTGCGTGTAAGTGCATGCAAGTGTGTGTAAGTACATATAAGTATGTGTAAGTGCAAGTAAGTGCGTGTAAGTGCATGTAAGTGCGTGTAAGCGTGTGAAAGTGCGTGTAAGTGCATGTAAGTGTGTGTAAGTACATGTAAGATTGTGTAAGTGAATGTAAGTTTGTGTTAGTGCGTGTAAGTGCGTGTAAGTGTGTGTAAGTGCGTATATATGTGTGTAAGTGCGTGTAAGTGTGTGTAAGTACGTGTAGGTGCATGTAAGTGCGGGTAAGTGCATTTAAGTGCGTGTTAGTGCGTGTAAGCTTGTGTAAGAGTGTGGAAGTGCGTGTAAGTGCTGTTTCAGTTCGTACAAGTGAGTGTATGTACGTGGAAGTATGTTAAAGTTCTTGAAAGTGTATATAAGTTTCTATAAGTACGTGTAAGTGAGTGTAAGTATGTGTAATTGCGTCTACGTGCGAGTAAGTGCATGTATGTGTGTGTAAGTGTGCTGAAGTGCGTTTATGTGCGTGTAAGTGTGTGCAAGTACATGTAAGTACGTGTAAGTGTGTTTAAGTGCATGTATGTGTGTGTAAGTGCATGTAAGTACGTGTAAGTGTGTGTCTATGCGTCTAAGTGTGTGTATGTACATGTAAGTACGTGCAAGTACGTGTAAGTGCAAGCAAGTGTGTGTAAGTGCCTCTAAGTGTGTGTAAGTATGTGTAAGTGTATGTAACTGCGTTTAAGTACGTGTAAGGGCGTGTAAGTGTGTGTAAGTGCGTGTACGTCCATGTACATGTGTGTAAGTGCGTGTAAGTTATCGTAATTGTGTGCAAGTGCGTGAACGTGCATGTAAGTATGTGTAAGTGCCGTTTAAGGTCGTGTAAGTGCGTGTAAGTGCGTGTTAGTGCGTGTACGTTCGTGTAAGTTTGTGTAAGTGCGTGTAAGTGTGTGTAAGTATGTTTAAGTGCGTGTAAGTGCGTGTTAGTACGTGTTAGTACGTGTAAGTGTGTGTAAGTGTGTAAAAGTGAATGAAATTGCATGTTACTTTGTGAAGGCATATAAATGCATGTAAGTGCGAGTAAGTGCGTGTAAGTGCGTGTAAGTGCATGTTAGTACGTGTAAGTACATGTAAGCATGTGTAAGTGCGTGTAAGGGCGTGTAAGCGTGTGTAAGTGGGTGTAAGTACTTGCAAGTACAAGAAAGTGAGTGTATTTGTGTACAAGTGCGTATAAGTGGGTGTAAGTGCATGTTTGTGTGTGTAAGTGCGTATAAGTGCGTGTAAGTAGTGTAAGTGCGTGTAAGTATGTGTACGTGTGTTTAGGTTTGTGTAAGTTCGTGTAAGTGCGTGTAAGTGCGTGTAAGTGCATGGAAGTGCGTGTAAGTGCATGTACGTTCATGTTATTGCGTGTAAGTATGTGTAGGTACGTCCGTGTAAGTGCGTGTACGTGTGTGTTAGTGCGTATATGTGTGTGTTAGTGCATGTAACTGCGTGTAAGTGCGTGTAAGTGCGTGTATGTGCATGTAAGTGAGTGTTAGTACATGTAAGTGCCTGTAAGTAGGCGTAAGTGCGTGTAAGTGCGTTCAAGTGTGTGTAAGTGTGTGTAAGTGCGTGTAAGTGCGTGTAAGTACGTGTAAGTGCGTATAGCTGCGTGTGAGTGCGGGTAAGTGGGTATAGGTGCGTGTAAGTGCGTGTAAGCTTGTGTAAGTGTGTGTAAGTGCGTGCAAGTATGTGTAAGTGCGAATAAGTACGTGTAAGTGCGTGTTGATGCGTGTAAGTGCATGTAGGTGCATGTAAAATTGTGTAAATGTGTGTAAATGTGTGTAAGCGCGTGTATGTGTGTGTAAGTGCGTGTAAGTGTGTGTAAATGCATGTAAGTATGTGTAAGTGTGTTTAAGTGTGTGTAAGTGCGTGTAAGTGCGTGTCTGTGTGTGTTGGTACGTTTAAGTGCGTGTAAGTGCGTGTAAGTTAGTGTAAGTGCATGTAAGTGCGTGTAAGTGCGTGTAAGAAGGTGTAAGTGCGTGGAAGTACATGTAAGTACGTGTCAGTGTGTGTAAGTGCGTGTAAGTGCGTGTAAGTGCGTATATGTAAGTGTTAGTGTGTGTTAGGACGTGTTAGTGCGTGTAAGTGTGTGTAATTGCGTATAATTGCGTGTAAGTACCAGTAAGTGCGTGTAAGTGCATGTAGGTACGTGTAAGTATGTGTAAGTGTGTGTAAGTGCGTGTAAGTGTGTGTAAGTGTGTATAAGTGCGTGTAAGTGCGTGTAAGTGCGTGTAAGTGCGTGTAAGTGCATGCAAGTGTGTGCAAGTACGTGCAAATACGTGTAAGTGCTTGTAAGTGCGTGTAACTGCGTGTAAGTGTGTGTAAGTGTGCGTAAGTACGTGTAAGTGCGTGTAAGTGCGTGTAAGT
>SZWC01017211.1:45670-58170 GCA_023375785.1 Penium margaritaceum
TGTGTAAGTGTGTGTAAGTGCGTGTAAGTGCGTGTAAGTGCGTGTAAGTGCATGCAAGTGTGTGCAAGTACGTGCAAATACGTGTAAGTGCTTGTAAGTGCGTGTAACTGCGTGTAAGTGTGTGTAAGTGTGCGTAAGTACGTGTAAGTGCGTGTAAGTGCGTGTAAGTACGTGTAAGTTTGTGTAAGTGCGTATAAGTGCGTCTGAGTGCGTGTAAGTATGTGAAAGTGCGGTTTAAGTTCCTGTAAGGGTGTGTAAGTGCGTGTAAGTGCGTGTAAGTTCCTGTAAGTGCGTGTCAGTGCATGTCAGTGCATGTAAGTGCGTGTAAGTTTGTGTAAGTGTGTGGAATAGTGTGCAAGTGCATGTAAGTGTGTGTAAGTACGTGTAAGTGCGTATACGTACATGTAAGTGCGTGTAAGTGCGTGTAAGTGCTTGTAAGTGCATGTAGGTGTATGTTAGTGCATGTAGGTGTGTGTAAGTGCGTGTAAGTGCGTGTAAGCTGGTGTAAGTGCCTGTAAGTAGGAGTAATTGCGTGCAAATGCATGTTAGTGCATGTAAGTGCATGTAAGTGCATGTTAGTGCATGTACGTGTGTGTAAATATGTTTAAGTTGGTGTAAGTGCGTGTAAGTTTTTGTAAGTTCACGTAAGTGCGTGTAAGTACTTGTAAGTGCGTGTAAGTAGGTGTAAGTGCGTGTACGTGCGTGTTAGTGCGTGTAAGTGCGTGTTAGTATGTGTCAATGCGAGTAAGCGCGTGTAAGTGCGTGTAAGTGCGTGTAAGTACATGTACGTGCATGTAAGTTCTTGTAAATGCGTGTAAGTTTGTGTAAGCGCATGTAATTACTTGTAAGTGCGTGTAAGTGCATGTAAGTGCGTGTTAGTGTGTGCAAGTGCGTGTAAGTGCATGTAAGTCGGTGTAAGTGCATTTAAGTGCGTGTAAATTTGTTTAAGTACGCCTAAGTGCAAGTAAATGCGTATAAGTACATGTATGTACGTGGAAGTACAAGTAAGTGCAAGTAAGTGCGTGTAAGTACATGTAAATGCATGTAAGCACATGTAAATGCGTGTATGTTCGTGTAAGTGTGTGTAAGTGCATGTAAGTGTGTCCGTGTAGGTGCGTGTAAGTGTGTGTTAGTGTGTGTAAGTGTGTGTTAGTTTGTAAGTGCGTGTAAGTGCGTGTAAGTGCATGTGAGTACGTGTTAGTGCATGTATGTGCTTGTAACTGCGTGTAAGTGATGTAAGTGCGTTTACGTACATGTAAGTCTGTGTAAGTGTGTGAAAGTGCGTGGAAGTGCGTGTAAGTACGTGTAAGTGCATGTGAGTGCATGTAAGTGGATGTGAGTGCATGCAAGTGTGTGTCAGTGTGTGTAAGTGCGTGTAAGTGCGTGTAAGTACCTATAAGTACGTGTAAGTACCTGTAAGTTCATGTAAGTGTGTGCAAGTGCGTGTAAGTGCATGTAAGTCCGTGTAAGTGCGTGTAAGTACATGTACGTGTATATACGTTCGTTTTATTGCGTGAAAGTGCGTGTAAGTACGTGTACGTTTGTTCAAGTGCGTGCAAGTGTGTGTAAATGCGTGTAAGTGCGTGTAAGTGCGGTTCAAGTTCGTGTAAGTGCGATTTAAGTTTTTGTAAGTGCGTGTAAGTATGTGTAAGTGCGTGTAAGTGCGTGTAAGTACGTGTAAGTACGTGTAAGTGCGTGTAAGTGGTTGAAAGTGCGTGTATATGCGTGTTAGTGCATGTAAGTGCGTGTATGTGTGTGTAGGTACGTGTAAGTTTGTGTAGATGCGTGTAAGTACATATAAGTGTGCGTAAGTGCGTGTGAGTACGTGTACATGCGTGTACGTGCGTGTAAGTACATCTAAGTTGGTGTAAGTGCGTGTAAGTGTGTGCAAGTATGTGTAAGTGCCTGTAAGTTTGTGTAAGTGCGTGTAAGCTTGTGTAATTGTGTGTAAGTGCGTGTAAAAGCGTCTGATTGTGTGTAGGTGTGTGTAAGTGCGTGTAAGTGCATGTATCTTCGTGTAAGTGCGTGTAAGTACGTGTAAGTGTATGTAAGTATGTGTAAGTGTGTTTAAGAGTGGGTAAGTGCGTGTAGGTGCGTTTAAGTGCGTGTAAGTTTGTGAAAGTTTGTGTAAGTGCGTGTAAGTGCATGTTATTGCGTGTAAGTGCGTGTAAGTGCGTGTAAATGCGTGTAAAATCGTGTATGTGCGTGTAAGTGCATGCAAGTGCGTGTAAGTGCGTGTAAGTGCGTGTAAGTGTGGCAAGTGCATGTACGTGCATGTATGCACATGTACTTGTGTGTAAGTGCGCTTATGTGCATGTGAGTGCGTGTAAGTGTGTTCAACTATATATAAGTGCGTGTAAGTACATGTAAGTGCGTGTAAGTGCGTGTAAGTTTGTGTAAGTACGTGTAAGTACCTGTAAGTACGTGTAAGTGCAAATAAGTACGTGTTAAGTGCATGTAAGTACGTGTAAGTGCATGTAAGTACGTGTATGTGCGTGTAAGTGCGTGTGAGTGCATTTAAGTATGTGTAAGTGTGTGTAAGTGCGTGCAGGTGCGTATAAGTGCGGGTAAGTATGTGTAAGTTTGTGTGAGTGCGTGTAAGTGTATGTAAGTACGTGTATGTGTGTGTAAGTGTGTGTACGTGGATGTTAGTGTGTGGAAGTATGTGTAAGTTCGTGTAAGTGCATGTAAGTATGTGTAAGTGCGTGTAAGAGTGTGTGAGTGTGTGTAAGTATGGGTAAGCGCGTGTAAGTGTGTGTAAGTGCGTGTAAGTGCCTGTAAGTTTTTGTGAGTGCATATAAGTGCGTGTATGTACTTGTAAGTGTGTGTAAGTGCTTGTAAGCAGGTGTAAGTGCTTGTAGGTGCATGTGTGTGTGTGTGTGTGTTTGTAAGTGTGTATAAGTACGTATAAGTTCATGTAAGTGCGTGTAAGTATGAGTAAGTGCGTGTAAGTACGTGTAAGTACGTGTCAGTATGTGTAAGTGCAAGTAAGTGTGTGTAAGTGTGTGCAAGTACGTGTAAGCATGTGAAAGTTCGTATAAGTACGTGTGAGTGCGTGTATGTGGGTGTAAGTGCGTATACGTGCGTGTAAGTTTGTGTAAGTGTGTGTAAGTGCGTGTAAGTATGTTTAAGTGCGTGTAAGAATGTGTAAGTGCGTGTAGGTGCGTGTAAGTGCATGTAGGTGTGTGTGAATTTGTGTAAATGTGTATAAGGGCATGTTAGCGCGTGTGTGTGCATGTAAGTGCGTGTAAGTGTGTGTAAGTGCATGTAAGTATGTGTTTGTGCATGTAGGTGTGTGTAATCATGTGTAAGTGCGTGTCCGTGCGTGTCAGTACGTGTGAGTGCGTGTAAGTATGTGTAACTTTGTGTAAGTGCGTTTAAGTGCGTGTAAGTGCGTGTAAGTACATGTAAGTGCGTGGAAGTGCATGTAAGTGCGTGTCAATGCGTGCAAGTGCATGTAAGTGTGTGTAAGTACATGTAAGTGTGTGTATGTGCGTGTTAGTACGTGTTAGTGCATGTTAGTGCGTGTAAGTATGTGTAACTGCTTGTAAGTGCGTCTAAGTACGTGTAAGTGCGTATAAGTGTGTGTAGGTACGTGTAAGTATGTGTAAGTGCGTGTAAGTACGTGTAAGTGTGTGTAACTGCGTGTAAGTAGGTGTAAGTGCGTGTAAGTGCGTGTAAGTGCGTGTAAGTGCATGCAAATGCGTGCAAGTGCGTATAAGTACATGTAAGTGCGTGTAAGTGTGTGTATCTGCGTGTAAGTATGTGTAAGTGTGCGCAAGTGTGTGTAAGTGCGTGTAAGTGCGTGTAAGTACGTGTAAGTTTGTCTAAGTGCATATAAATGGGTGTAAGTGGGTGAAAGTGTGGTTTAAGTTTGTGTATATGTGTGTAAGTACGTGTAAGTGAGTGTAAGTTTGTGTAAGTGCGTGTAAGTATGTGTAAGTGCGTGTTAGTGTGTGTAACGGCATATAAGTGCATGTAAGTGCATGTAAGTGCATGTCAATGCGTATTCGTTCGTGTAAGTGCGTGGAAGTGCGTGCAAGTGCGTGTAAGTGCGTGTCAGTGTGTGTAAGTGTGTGTAAGTACATGTATGTGCGTGTAAGTGCGTGTAAGTGGTTGTAAGAGCATGTAAGTGTGTGTTAGTGCATGTAAGTGCGTGTAAGTGCGTGTAAGTGCATGTTAGTTCGTGTAAGTACGTGTAAGTGTGAGTACGTGCGTGTAAATGCGTGTAAGTGCATGTAATTGCGTGTAAGTGCATGTAAGTGCGTGTAAGTGCGTGTAAGTGCGTGTAAGTGCGTGTTAGTATGTGTCAGTGTATTTAAGCGTGTGTAAGTGCGTGTCAGTGCGTGTAAGTGCATATAAGTGCTTGTAAGTACATGTAAGTGCGTGTAAGTTCGTGTAAGTGCGTGTAAGTGCATGTAAGTGCGTGTAAGTGCATGTAAGTGCGTGTTAGTGCGTGCAGGTGCATGTAAGTGCGTGTAAGTGTAAGTGCGTGTGAGTACGTGTAAGTGCGTGTATGTGTGTGTAAGTGCATGTAAGTTTGTTTAAGAACGTGTAAGTGCGAGTAAGTGCATGTAAGTATGTGTATATACGTGTAAGTACGTGTAAGTGTAAGTAAGTGCGTGCAAGTACGTATAAGTGCATGTTAGCACATGTAAGTGCGTGTAAGTTCGTGTGACTACGTGTAAGTGCAAGAAAGTGCATCCGTGTAAGTGCGTGTAAGTGCGTGTTAGTGCGTGTAAGTGTGTGTAAGTGTGTGTAAGTGCGTGTACGTGCATGTAAGTGCATGTAAGTGCGTGTAAGTGCATGTAAGTGCTAGTAAGTGCGCGTAAGTGCGTGTAAGTGTGTTTACGTACGTGTAACTCTATGTAAGTATGTGTATGTGCGTGGAAGCACACGTAAGTGCGTGTGAGTGCGTGTAAGTGGATATGAGTGCGTGTAAGTGCGTATAAGTATGTGTAAGTGCTTGTAAGTAAGTGTCATTGTGTGTAAGTGCGTGTAAGTACGTGTAAGTTCATGTAAGTGTGTGTAAGTGCGTGTAAGTGTGTGTCCGTGCGTGTAAATGCGTGTTAGTGCGTGTAAGTGCGTGTAAGTTTGTGTAAGAGTGTGTAAGTGCGTGTAAGTGTGTGCAAGTACGTGTAAGTGCGTGTAAGTATATGTAAGTGCATTTAGGTGTGTAAAAGTTCTTGTAAGTGCGTGTAAGTCCGTGTAAGTGTGGGTAAGTGCGTATTAGTGCGTATATGTACGTGTAAAGTGCGTGGAAGTGCGGTTAATGTGCGTGTAATTTCGTTTAAGTTTGTGTAAGTGCGTGTAAGTGTGTGGAAGTGCGGGTAAGTGCCTGTAAGTGTGTGTAAGTATGTGTAAGTGTGGGTAAGTATGTGTAAGTGCGTGTAAGTGTGTGCAAGTGTGTGTTAGTGCGTATAACTCTGTGTAAGTGCGTGTAAGTACGTGTAAGTATATGTAAGCGCATGTAAGTTCGTGTAAGTGTGTGTGAGAGCGTGTACATTCGTGTAAATGTATGTAAGTGCGTGCAAGTGCGTGTAAGTGCGTGTAAGTTTGTGTAACTGCGTGAAAGTACGTGGAAGTTCGTGTAAGTGCGTGTAAGTTCGTACAAGTGTGTGTAAGTGCGTGTTAGTATGTGTAAGTGTGTGTTAGTCCGTGTAAGTGTGAGTAAGTGTGTGTAAGTGCATGTGAGTGTGTGTAAGTGGGTATGAGTGCGTGTAGGTGTGTGTAAGTATGTGTAAGTACGTGTAAGTACGTGTAAGTGCATGTAAGCTTGAACAATTAAGTGTGAGTAAGTGTGTGTAAGTGCATGTGAGTGTGTGTAAGTGGGTATGAGTGCGTGTAGGTGTGTGTAAGTATGTGTAAGTACGTGTAAGTACGTGTAAGTGCATGTAAGCTTGAACAATTACGTGTAAGTACGTGTAAGTGTGTGTAAGTTTGTGTAAGTGTATGTAGGTACGTGTAAGTATGTGTAAGAGCGTGGAAGTGCATGTAAGTGTGTGTAGGTGCGTGTAAGTGCGTGTAGGTGCGTGTAAATTCATGTAAACGTGTGTAAGTACGTATAAGCGCGTGGACGTATGTAAGTACGTGTAAGTGTGTGCAAGTGCATGTAAGTATGTGTAAGTGCGTTTAAGTGTGTGTAAGTGCGTGTAAGTACGTGTCCGTGCATGTCAGTGCGTGTAAGTGTGTGCAAGTGCATGTAAGTTTGTGTAAGTGCGAGTAAGTGTGTATAAGTGCGTATAAGTGTGTGTAAGTACGTGTAAGTGTGCGTAAGTACATGTAAGTGCGTGTAAGTGCGTGTAAGTGCTTGTAAGAGTGTGTAAGTGTGTGTTAGTGCATGTAAGTGAGTGTAAGTGCGTGTAAGAGCGTGTTACTTTGTGTAAGTGTGTGTAAGTGCGAGTATGTGCGTGTTAATGCGTGTAAGTGCATGTAAGTGCGTGTAAGTGCATGTACGAGTGTGTAAGTATGTGTAAGTTAGTTTAAGTGCATGTAAGTTTGTGTAAGTTCACGTAACTGCGTGTAAGTGCTTGTAAGTGCATGTAAGTGCGTGTAAGTGCGTGTAAGTGTGTGTAAGTGCATGTAAGTGCGTGGTAGTGCATGTCAGTGCGTGTAAGTGCGTGTAAGTGCGTGTAAGTGCGTGGAAGTGCATATAAGTGTGTGTAAGTGCATGTAAGTGTGTTTAAGTTTGTGTAAGTGCGTGTAAGTGTGTGTAAGTGCATGCAAGTGCGTATAAGTGCGTGTTAGTGCGTGGAGGTGCGTGTAAGTGCGTGTAAGTGTGTGTAAGTGTGTGTAAGTACATGTAAGTGTGTGTAACTGCGTGTATGTACGTGTAAGTTTGTTTAAGCACGTGTAAATGCGAGTAAGTGCGTGTACGTATGAGTATGCATGTGTAAGTATGTGTAAGTGCATGTAAGTACGTGTAAGTACGTGTAAGTTCATGTAAGCACATGTAAGTGCGTGTAAGTTCGTGTTAGTACATGTAAGTGCAAGGAAGTGCCTTTGTGTAAGTGCATGTAAGTGCGGGTTAGTGCGTGTAAGTGTGTATATCTGCGTGGAGGAACGTGTAAGTGCGTGTAAGTGCATGTAAGTGCGTGTAAGTGCATGTAAGTGCTTGTAAGTGCGCGTAAGTGCGTGTAAGTGCATTTACATACGTGTAAGTCTGTGTAAGTAGGTGTAAGTGTGTGGAAGCGCATGTAAGTGCGTGTAACTGCGTGTGAGTGCGTGTAAGTGGATGTGAGTACATGTAAGTACGTGTTAGTATGTGTATGTGCGTGTAAGTGTGTGTCACTGCATGTAAGTGCGTGTGAGTACGTGTAAGTGCGTATAAGTTCGTGTAAGTGCGTGTAAGTGCGTGTTAGTGTGTGTCTGTGCATGTAAACGCATGCAAGTGTGTGTAAGCGCGTGTAAGTTTGTGTAAGTTCGTGTAAGTGCGTATAAGTGCATGTAAGTACGTGTAAGTGCGTGTACGTGTGTGTAGGTACGTGTAAGTATGTGTAAGTGTACGTAAATGCCTGTAAGTGTGTGTAAGTGCGTGTAAGTGCATGTAAGTGCGTGTAAGTGCGTGTGAGTGCGTGTAAGTGCATGCAAGTGTGTGCAAGTGTTGGCCTGAGGGTGAGTGTGCACCCTGGAGGGTCCCTAGCAATGGCTGTTTCACACCACCAACTGTTTTTGGAGAGACTGAAACTGTGGAGGCAACTGGTTCCAAGGACGGAAAAATCTGGTGAGAGAGTGAGGCAATAGTTTTGGCCTCAATTGGATAGGAATTAACACTTGATCAAGGCTCACAAGCAGTGGCGTTTTATAGCCACTGATCTAAGTTTTCCAGAACACCAAAGCATTCTAGATTTGGAGCTTCCTGGCAGATTCTATGCCTTCTAGAGTGCTCCTTGGTAGGCTGTCCTTTTCCCACCTAGGAAGGCATCCCTTCCCTCCTCTAGAAGCTTCTGCCCTTTCCTAGATTCCCCAGCTTGCTTCTAGTAGGAGGGAAGGTGTCCAGAAGACCAAGACACCTCTAGATGCCTTGTAGGACAAGTCACCCCTTCTAGAAGGTGTGCCACCTTCCTGGACCCTCACCTGGCCTTCTAGAAACTTAAAGAGGAACTCTAGAGGTTGAGCTAGCTTCCTGGCATCTATTTTCCACCTCCCTTGAGCCAGGGCATAATTTCATCTTGTGGGACTCGAACCCGGGCCCCTGCCTCTAGAGGTGGATACCATTAACCACTAAGCCACTAAGGCTTGTCTTTTTGGTGTTCCTTTTTTGGAGTCACTCCTGCCATGGTGAGGAGCATCATTCCAACAATCTCCCCCTTGCGCATCACCCATGGCAGTCGTCCATGCTCAACCTATAACTGACGAGACTTTCTCCTCATGGGAGGCAAGCTTACATTTTATTGCTCCCTCCCAGTCAGCCCCATCCTTCTTGTGCAGTGCCTCCTTGAGGCTCCTCTTGCGCGAACCCAGTCCAAATGCCCTTGTCGGCATCATATGTTTTTGTCCTTCTTCGCACACGGCTGCTCGTGCGGGGCTCTTGAGGAGGTTGTTGTTGTTGCTTTCCCCTTTCGGCGCCATCCTCTCCAAGCGCCTGCTCCCCCTCTCTTAGAGACCTTGGAGACATCGGTCGACTCCTCGCCTCCACGTCCATCTCCGGTGCTTCGGATTTCTCATCCAAATTGCCGGAATAAAGTCTGCCGCTCGCCCATCCCTCAGGCGATGCTCTCCGGTTTGTGGTGATGCAAGGACGTCACCCTCATTCACGTCCTCTGGCGTCTCCCCCTCAAGGAGTGGCATCTACTCCCCCTTCTTGGAGAGACCTGCCTCCTTGTCTGTCCAACGGCTTTTCTCGTCGAATGTGACGTCGCGACTCTGCACAATCTGCTGCCTCTTTAGGTCAAAGAGCCGATACGCCTTGCTTCCGCTCTCATACCCTAGGAAAATACACCGACGGGTACGCGGGTCCAGCTTGCTCCGTCCCTCACGTGCCTGCACCATTGCATGTGCAACACAACCAAACGTGCGGAGGTGACCCACTGCCGGCTTCCTCCCGCTCCACACTTCTTGTGGCGTCTTCCACGCATTGCTCTCCTTGTCCTTCAGCGGCTAAGTCGGCATGAGATTCATGATGTACGCTGCTGTCCTTGCCGCCTCCGCCCAATACCGTTGTGTAAGGCCGGCGTCGCTCAACATGGATCGCACTATGTTAAGGATTGTGCGATTTGCTCTCTCTGCGACGCCATTCTGTTGCGGGGAGTAGTAGTTTTTTTTCTGCCACTCACCTTGCTCTTCATCCACCCAAGGCACCCCGCATATTCACCGCCGTTTTCACTCCGGAACGCCTTCACTTTCAACTATGCTTGCCGCTCCACATCAGCCACAAACTCTTGCATGCACGCAAGGACCTCACTCTTCCGCTTCATTGGGTAGAGGTAGAGTTTCTGGCTGTGGTCATCGATGAAGGTGAGGAAGTAGCGAGCTCCGCTGTTGGAGGTCTCAAGCGGTCCACATACATCTGTGTGTACCACGGCCAGTTTTACCGATGCACGCGTCCCCTGGGCGACAAACGGCTGCCGAGTTGATTTGCCAATGATGCATGGCTCACACACGGTCTCCTTGGTTCCATCAAGGCCCCTCATTTGGAGACCCCGAACCACTTCCCTCTTAGCCATCTCCTTCACTGTCGATGGAGAAATGTGGCAGAGTTGGCGGTGCCATAGGTCCAGGTCTCCTCCGTCCTTTGTTGCATGATTTGCGGCGTCGAACCCCACCCGGCTGCTGAGAATATTTGCGCGTAGCAGGTACAAGTCGTCCTCCCTCTTTGCACGCAATCACCTCACCTTTGCCCTCTTTGCGGATGACGGCCTCCTTCTTTGTGAAGAGCACCTCAAGTCCCTTGTTGGTAAGGCGGCTGACGGAGAGCAGGTTTGCCCCAAAGTTAGGCATATGCAACACATTTTAGATTGTGCTCGTGACAGGTTTTCCATCCACAATTGACTCAATGCGGACGTCACCCTCACCGGCGGCCACCTCTGTTTTTCCATTGGCCACCGTCATGCGTCTCTTCGAGGCGCCGTAGGTGACAAATGCCACCCTGTTATATTGCGTGTGGCGGCCTGATCCGGAGTCGATGACGGCAACTCCCGGATCCTTCAAGTTGGTGGAGTTGTACGCCATAAGGGCGTGCTCATCTTTCTTCCCGCTCCGGTGCAACAGATCTGTTTTCTTCTTGGAACAGTTGCGCGCGTAGTGGCCCTCCTTGCTGCAGTTGAAGCACTCCCCCTTCTTGTCAGCCTTCTTAGTGCCCTGTTTGGCATCCTTCCACTTGTCGCCTCGGCCTACACTTCGAGGATGAACTGTGTAAGCTGAAGTTGATGCCGCTGCACTCTGTCAACCGCCACGTCGCATCCACTCATTGCGCACGTACTCAGCAACCTTCGGGTACTTCAGCTCGTCGGAAGGCCAGCGACCAAGGACTTTGATCATGGGACTCCAACTGTCTCGCAAGGTTAGAAGGAGGATCATAGCTTGCAACTGAGAGTCGACATCCCAACCCGTGGCCATGCACTCCGTTGTGAGAGATTCAATCTGCTGCATGATCTCCGTGATGTTGTCGCCTTCGTTGGCTCGAAGGGTGACGAGCCGTTTGAAGATGAAGAGCTGATTGGCAAGGTTGCTTGACTGGTAGATGGAGCAGAGTTTTGACCATGCGTCCGCGGCCAGGGTGCATCCTTGGATGTGCCCAAGTTGTGGTGGGCATAACGCGGACACAAGGAGCACCAATGCCTTTTTGTTGCACTTCTTGTATGCCTCCTTCACCTTAGCCGTTACAGTCTCCGGCGCAGCAGTCTCATCACCTTTTACGAGCTCAAGCAGTCCCTTGTCTTCGAGGCAGACCTCAAACTGCCACCTCCACAAGGCAAAGCCTGTCCCATCAAACTTAAGGACAATGCGGCTGCTCTCTTGCTCGCTGGTTGCCACGTGTTGCTGTCGGGAGCGTGAAATCAAGCTTCCTTTGAATCCCTTAGAGGCATGGGCCCATAACCCTTTGTTGGCCTGAGGGTGAGTGTGCACCCTGGAGGGTCCCTAGAAATGGCTGTTTCACACCACCAACTGTTTTTGGAGAGACTGAAACTGTGGAGGCAACTAGTTCCAAGGATGGCAAAATCTGGTCAGAGAGTGAGGCAATAGTTTTGGCTTCAATTGGATGGAAATTAACACTTGATCAAGGCTCACAAGCAGTGAAGTTTTATAGCCACTGATCTAAGCTTTCCAGAACACCAAAGCATGCCAGATTTGGAGCTTCCTAGTAGTTTCTATGGCTTCTAGAGTGCTCCTTGGTAGGCTGTCCTTTTCCCACCTAGGAAGGCATCCCTTCCCTCCTCTAGAAGCTTCTGCCCTTTCCTAGATTCCCCAGCTTGCTTCTAGTAGGAGGGAAGGTGTCCAGAAGACCAAGACACCTCTAGATGCCTTGTAGGACAAGTCACCCCATTCTAGAAGGTGTGCCACCTTCCTGGACCCTCACCTGGCCTTCTAGAAACTTAAAGAGGAACTCTAGAGGTTGAGCTAGCTTCCTGGCATCTATTTTCCACCTCACTTGAGGCAGGGCATAATTCCATGTTGTGGGACTTGGTCCCGGGCCCCTGACTCTAGAGGTGGACACCATTAACCACTGAGCGACTAAGACTTGTCTTTTTGGTGTTCCTTTTTTGGAGTCACTCCTGCCATGGTGAGGAGCATCATTCCAACAGCAAGTACGTACAAGTACGTGTAAGTGCGTGTAAGTGCGTGTTACTGCGTTTAAGTGTGTGTAAGCGTGCATTAGTGCGTTTAAGTGCGTGTAAGTGCGTGTAAGTACGTGTAAGTTTGTGTAAGTGCGTATAAGTGCCTGTAAGTGCGTGTAAGTGCGTATAAGTGCGTGTAAGTTTGTGTAAGTGCGTGTCAGTGCATGTAAGTACATTTAAGTGCGTGTAAGTTCATGTAAGTGCGTGCACATGTGTGTATGTGCGTGTAAGTACATGTAAGTTGGTGTAAGTGCGTTTAAGTTCGTGTGAGTGCGTGTAAGTGCATGTAAATGCGTGCAAGTACGTGTAAGTATGTGTAAGTGCCTGTAAGTGCGTGTAAGTACGTGTAAGTTCGTGTGAGTGTAAGTATGTGGAAGTGCGTCTACGTGCGTGTAAGTTCGTGTATGTGTATGTAAGTGCGCTAAAGTGCGTGTATGTGCGTGTAAGTGTGTGCAAGTACCTGCAATTACGTTTAAGTGCGTTTAAGTGCATGTAAGTGCGTGTAAGTGCATGTAAGTTCGTGTAAGTGCGTGTCTATGCGTCTAAGTGTGTGTATGTATGTGTAAGTACGTGCAAGTACGTGTAAGTGCAAGTGAGGGCGTGTAAGTACGTGTAAGTGTGTGTAAGTATGCGTAAGTGTGTGTAAGTACGTTTAAGTGCATGTAAGTGCATGTAAGCATGTGTAAATTTGTGTACGTGCATGTACGTGCGTGTAAGTGCGTG
>SZWC01017212.1:35691-61585 GCA_023375785.1 Penium margaritaceum
GGGGGAGGATGGGAGAGGGTGGGATGGAAGCGCATGGTAAGGGTAGGATGGGTGGGGTGCAGGTGAAAGGAGAGGATAACGGGATCAGAGGGATGGCATAGGAGCTAGTCTCGGTGGAAGAAGCACCCGCGGGAAAGGAAGGAGGGCACAAGGAGGAGGGTGGGGAGAGGGAAGGATGCATGGGGGGAGGATGTGTGAGGGCGAGCAAGAGAGAAGGATAGGGCAAGGAGGATAGAAGACAATTGGTGGGATAAGGAGGACAAGGGGAAGGGGGATGGGACCAAGCGACGTGGGATTGCATCCACGTGGTGACAGCTAGGGTCACACCGAGGATGTTGAGACTGGACGGTGGAGACAAGGAGGGAGTCGAGAACGAAGAAGGGATGGGATGTGAGAGTGTAGGATTTGGAGGGTCTGGGATGGAGGGTGGGAGGAAGGGAGGGGTAGGGGGTACAAGGAGGGAGGGAAGTGTCTCTAACGCGAGGAGAGCTCGGAGAGATGGGTGAGGAGTCGTGGGAGGGGGGGCCGGAGGGGTGACAGGTGGGGAGAGGGTAGAGGGTCAGATGACGGAGATGGGTTTGGGAGAGGAGTGGACGGGGATACAGGTGGAGCAACAGGGAGAAGGACATGATGGTGGGGGAGGCTACGCCCAAAGGGTGTGGGTCCGTCCTCAAGATCATCCTTGATGGAGAAGAAAGAAAGAGGGTAGGAGGAGGATGGTGGACAATGGGATAGGGGCTGACGGGCAAGACTCTAGGCTCAATAAATATCTTGAGGAGAGGAGGGAGGGAGTGATGGAAATGCTCAAGGGAAGGGAAAGGAGGCTGGGGATAAACCCCGAGGAGATGGTGGAGGGATCAGGGGAAAGGAGAGGAGGGGGAGAAGATGGGAGGGAGAGGGAGGATCACTTCATTGGCGAGAAGGAGAGAGTGGAGGTGGAGAAAGTGGTGGAGAGAGGACGGGTGGGGGAGAGTGTACGGGGAATGGTAGAGATGAAAAGGAGCTCAGAGATGATCACACGGCAGGGGTGCTGGTGAAAACTGGAAGGGTGGTTTCCAAAAGGGAGGGGAGAGGGTGCACTATCCAAGCTGCTAAGGAGAGAGGCAAGGGGCACGAGGGGAGGGGCGCGGGTGGAGGCATATGAGGGAGATGTGGCTCCCTGAACAGAGAAGAATATCATAGAGGCGTTGGAGGAGGTGCGACCGATGGTAAAGGAGGCGATGATATGGAGGGGTCTAGGAGGAGAACCAGGGGAACAGGGGAATGAGCGGCGGGTATGGTCGTGGGACCACAAAAATCTGGGGAAGTGGGGCTGAAGGCATCCATAACAACAGGGTTGGGTGAGATGGGGACAATGTCACTTACAACGATGGGAGAAGGGTGATCGGAGACACTCATGTGTCCAAACAAGGATGGCTCCGGTGGCGGTAATGACTGGACCGCCGATTAGGGCGTAGGAGGCCCCACTTGGATGGATAGCCAGAGAACTGCAAATGAGACCGATAAGGGAACGGACGAGGATGGTACCCGCAGGGTCGAGGATGCATACGATGCTGTTGCTGATGTAAGAGGTGGGAGATGAGGGAGGGGGTGTGTGACCATCGGCACATAAGTTGTTGTATGGGTTGTTTTGAGTGTGACATGACTCGACAACACGATGAATGATGGGATCCCAAAGCAGTGTGTGCAAGACATCGTGGAAACACCGGTGGTGAGACACATGTGCCCGTTGGGATCAATCGTGCCGGGACGGCCCAAAGCGATGGTGTAGACGACAAACATGGTGCCCCACATGACTGCCGGATGCAAATCAGATCAAAGACTATAAGACAGCTCATACGGGGCCGTGTCAAAGGCGACAGGACCATGTGGTACACAGTTTCACATCCAAGTGTGGTAAGCCACAGGCTCCATTAAGAAGTTGCAACCACCCTCGAGAAGCCCAGCCTAGGTCAGCATAGCACGGATACACTTGATGAGGGTGCAGTTCTAGCGCTCGCCAACCCCGTTCATCTACGGGGATTACGATGCCAAAACTTGGTAGACAATGCCTTTGTTGGTGAAGAAGGCAATGATGTCGCCCAAAGGCTCGTTGATATGATCACTACGAAAGTGAAGGAGCTTGTGCTGGCTCTAGCGCTGACCTTCCTTGTACCAAGTCCAAATGGCGGTCGGAACGGTGACCCTTATGTGAAGGAAGTACACCCATGTGAATCTTGAATGGTCTTTAATGATGCTAAGGATGTAGGTCATGCGCTCAGAAAAGGATGTGTCTTACAGAAGGTCAAGGAGATCGGCATTGACAAGCTCAAGAGGAGCTGCCATGCGGGAGGATGATGAGGGAAAAGGAAGGTGGTGTATTCTGCCAATCGTACGTAGAGTGCAATCAGAGACGCACGGGACATGGAAGAAGGGTTCAGTGAGTCCATCAACATGAGTGTGAAGGAGGAGGGAGGCAATGGAATAGGTGGGAAGGTGGCAGAGATAATGATAGAGCAAGTGAGCGTGTGTAATGTGATAGAGGGTGGCAAGGGCATTAGTGAATCTCGAAGACAAAGGATGCGGGCCAAGAACTTGATAGAGGATCTCAATAGGGGGCGGCAACCATGGAGAGGTAAGTGGTTGATGAACCACTCAGTGATCATCACAAGGCGATCCACTTATGTGGTAGAAATACCGGAGTCATCGATCGTGGAGATGGAGAGGATAGAGGAGAGTTCGAGGACGTAAAAGATGGGGGAGAGGACGAGGGGTTTGGATGGGGAGGGAAAAGAGACAGATCAGAATCTGCAGACGAGAAGAGGTGTGCTATCACCGGTAAATACGTCAGTGATGACAGAATGAGGGCTAGGTGAAGCAAACAACAAAAAACGAATACATGTGGTCGGTGGCAAGGGGTTGGAGAGTGTGATCCAGGTGCCGATGCAGCAGCAATCACAGCGGGCTGCAGGTACTCATGCCAGCACTAAAGGCAGGGAGGATTTTCTCATCTCAATGACATCAGGGCTCGTCATGGGTAGGTCTTTTCTCCACAGTGTGGAGATCCTCTAGAAGGGCATGAATTTGACCGATTGGGTGAATTGCATGGAGCACATCCAGTGTTTCCATAAGGCTCCATTCGGTCAGTGGGATGACCTTGCGACGACACGACTTGAAGACAAGCTCTTCAAGTATGTGGTTAAGGACTTGAGTGTGCAACAACCATGCCTAGAGTGGCAACACATGGACTAGGAGGATTTTTTCCCTATCATGCGTAAGAAGTGCACCTAAGGCAAGGTAGCGTAGTACACCTTCACTAAGATGATGGAATTCAGGCTGCTGGATATCCCAATAAAGGCCTGCTTAAGGAAGTTCATCATGTGGAGAAAGCCAAAAGCTTCGCTAAGAGCGATAGAACCTAAAATTTCAAGTACTCAGATTGCTTGTTATATTATTATTTACACAATGGCCTCATCAATACGAAGCTAAAGGAAGGACACGACCACCACAGCGGCAACGGGCCAGGCTTGGACGAGCTGGAGGGTGTTACACGAGTACATTAGTATCCTGTATTATGCGAACACAAAGCACTAATCGGATGCACTGCCAACCACGCATACACAACAAGGCTGTGACATGCGTATGGACACTATGGAGGCTGGAGGGAAAGTCGGGCAGTGGTGCGGGGTAAAGGGTAAGGAGTCCGCTAATCCCCAAGTCAAGAAGAGTGGTGGGCCCAAGGCCCCCAACCACAAGAGTGGCCACGACAACGCCGAGATGCAAACAACACATGAGCATCGCAACATGACCTTCCACGATGGCCTTTGCCATAATTGTATGCAGCCTGGCTACTTCAAGGCTTAGTATATTGAGGTTTCTTGTGGTGGCCAAGAGGCCGCGGCGTTGGCTGAGCTGCAGCACCTCATGGGTATGGTGCCGCAAGAGGCTGGGAACATGACCATGGTCACGGCCGTGGCTGTGGCAATAGGCCCAACCATGGAAACGGACAGGGTCGTGGTGCACGTTTTCTCCACCCTTGGATGACGTTAGTGGGGACCACTCTATGGTAAACATCGATCACGAGTGTGGGTGAATGTTTTCAAATAAGGGTGAAAAACAATTTGAAATTTTGACGAGTTCAAATTTCTCTATGTTTTCTCCCCTATTATTGAACCTCATTCTACACTTGGTCACCGACATTGCCATTCAATCTTGCATCTATGGATGAGGTGCATGGTCAATCATCCTTAGTCAAGGTGACACCGACCTCTGTGCAATAATTGTGTGATGCAATATCTTAAGCAAACGTCCTCAAAGCGATGAGTTCAATAATGTTCACGGTACTTTTTGTTGATAATTCTGACCCACTCAAATTCAAAGATTGGAAGGTGCTAGCCGGTTTCACACGTATCCACAAGGTGTATACTCCAGTGGATCAATCATGGCAGATGTGGTGTCCGCCGTGTACGCGTCTAAGTACCACAAACTCGGCGTGCCGTCATTGAGCCTGTTAGCTCCGAAGAGTAGAGGTAACATGATAGTGTATTTCAAAGGAATACCTAGCTAATGCTCCCGTGAACTAACTAGCTGACACTATAGGAAATTAATCCTTTTTTTTGCCTTGGATTAACACCAGACAGGTGGGCCAAACGTATGAGCCATCATACCGCAAAGTTGTTATCGATGACAACCATAAGATTCAACCATAAAGCAAAAATATGCATTCAGGGATACATATTGAGTGTCATGTTAAAGGTATTCAACCTTCTTGATCCATTCAAAGTTGTGTTAGGTGATCCTTGTCTCCGTGAAAAGAAAGCTCTGGAGTATTTTGAATTAAAGTGTTTGATCCTTTGAAAGGGACAGTGTCGCTTCGCATTGATTCAAAGTATGGAATTCTCACCGACCCCATTAAAAGTCCATGCCGATTATTCTGTGATGCAGGTCAAGAGATGTATTTGATTTGGTTGTTTACACTTCTTGGCGCGGTTGAAACAATGGAGGTTTACGTAAAGAAAGACACGCGACAAGAGATCAAATCTCTATTAGCAGAGTTCTAGGATGTATTCCAAGATCCACTGGCTAGGCTTCCACCAAAATGGGACATGGGCCACGTAATTCTGTTGCAATTAGAGATGACCCCTCCGTTAAGACCCACATATCACCTTAGTCCACCTGAAAAGTAAGAGGCCAAATGTCAAATCAAAGAGTACTTTACAAAAGTGTGGAAGGAGCTGAGTAGCTCACTATACATTGTAGTTATTTCTTCTGAACAAGAAATACTGTGATATCCTCATGTGCGTGGACTACCGAGTGATGAAAAGCTAACCGTGAAAAAAATGATTTCCCTCACCTTGGATTAAGGAGCGGTTCGACCAAATCCAAGGGACAAAACTCTTCTCGTCCTTGGATTTTTTTCAAGGGTACCATCAAATCTATATCACATTAGATGATATGTCCAAAACAATATTACAAACATACACGGGACACTATCCATTGCAGGATTTGTGCTTCGGGCTAACAAATGCGAAAAGAAACCTTCCACGGAGAAGTGAACCGAACATTTGCCAGGAAACTCAGTCATTTTGCCTTGGTTTGCCTTGACAGCATCCTGGTTTTCTCCAAATCGATGGAAGGGTACATATAACATTTACACAACATCACGATCTTTCATGGATAGAAGTTCTATGGCAGAGTGAGCAAGTGCAAGTTTACACAAGATGAGCTCAAATACCTTGGACACATACTTGGCAAGGATGGTATCCGCGTCGACCCACAAAAGATCCAAGCCATGGTGGATTGGTCACATCCAGAAAACATTAGGCAGATAAGGTCTTTCCTTGGACTTATGAACTATTTTTAATATTTTATGCAATAGTATTCAACCCTGGTAGCTCCGCCAACCAGGTTCATGAAAAATGACGTGCATTGAAAATGGGCATCCGAGTATGAGAACAGTTCTCAAACTCAAAGAGCTTCTATCTAAACGCCCTTAGTAGCACTTCCGGGTCCAACAAAGCCTTAAGAGGTGCGATGTGATTTGATGAAAGTAGGTCTTAGAGTACTCGTCATACAGAATGGTCATCCAGTTGCATATGAAAGCCGCGAGCTCATCCCTACGGAGACGCGGTACAGTAATAGGGATCAAGAGCTCCTTGCTCTGGTTCACGCTTTCAAGATGTGGCATTGCTACCTCGAGGGTGCTGAAAGGGATGTGACAGCCGTGAATGAACACAAATCATTGGTGTTTTTCCAAACGCAACCAAACCTCTCAAGACGACGGGTGCATTGGAGCAAATACCTGATTCGATTCTTGTTTACATCGGAATATCAACCAAGACGCATCAAAAAGGTTAATCCTCTAAGTTGACATTTTGTGGAATTTAAAACAACCACCAAAGGCCCCTATGCCCCTTCGACAACCACCTGGAGAAGGGATTTGTATGGCCATTGCAATAGCTACAATGTAAACAACAGATCCCCATGCACTTCTCTGACGCCCACCTTGAGAGAATATGCACTACAATGGCTTAGGACACAATCGGGATGGGACACTGTGTGGATTCTTGGTTTCAGTATTCTTAGAATCTAGAAAAGTACGGATTGGTGGAGACCGCAAGAATCTTGTAGCATGAAATCCAGCACCAACCGTACAACTACCAAATCCACCAACCCGACAGCTAAACACTCCCCCAATGCTGCCACCAGAAACGCCAAGTCTGTCAACAGTGAGAACAGAGGCCACAAGAATGGCAGGTACAAGAATGGCGGGAGCAACAATCCTAAAGGTGCCAAAACCAACAAGCGCGACAATAAGCACAACCCCAACAAACGCGACAACAACAAGCGTAGCCCCAATCACAACAGCAACGGGCACCATCGCGACAACAAGCAAAAGGCCAACAAGCCACCTGGCATCACAAACAATAAATCCATCAAGCGCAAAGATTAAAAAAATTCCAAAAGCCATGAAAGTGGCATACCTGAGTAACTCTTCCTTTGCATGATATTGCCCTTCTACTGTTCTCTCAAAAACCCTTTCCCAGGTTGAAAACCGTGTCACCAATAATGGTGTCTACAATCTCAACCGCAAAATCCTCTCTCATGATGAACTCAATGTTCTAGGCCTGGGCCTTAACTTTGCAGTACGTCCGAGGCCATGCTCTCTGACTGCCATCATGCCTGACCTAAAGAACCTGTTCAGATCAGTCAGGCTCATGTGGCTGTTTCGGGAAAATCCTCATAAATCTGTTCCCAGATTTAGGGTCCCCAACCCATCCCGGATGCCACCCACGGAACCAAGAGAGTTCGAGGAACAGTTTTAGCTACTGTTTTCTGAATTAGCTGAATTGTACAAGAGCACCAAAAGCCGGAAGAGGAGTAACATCTCCAAAAAGTCTTGGGTTGTACTTCTCTCACTCTGGGACGACAAGTCCATTGTGATCAAGGCTGGTGACAAGAACCCTGGTGTTGTGATTCTTGATAGAGATCACTATGTTTGAGAATGCCTCTCACATATTCTTGACAGATCTACCTATGTTCAAGTTGAGTATAACATCAATCACATAAAGGAGCAGCTCCTCTCCATCAAGGAAAACTGCTCCACCTCTGGAATCCTGGCTGAAAATGTGTGGGAATTCTTTCTCCAAGAACCCAA
Organism: Penium margaritaceum; assembly: GCA_023375785.1. Taxonomy (NCBI): domain Eukaryota; kingdom Viridiplantae; phylum Streptophyta; class Zygnematophyceae; order Desmidiales; family Peniaceae; genus Penium; species Penium margaritaceum. The sequence goes on from SZWC01017212.1 coordinate 43,328, forward strand.
AGGAGTATGGCAACCTGCTGACTTCTGCGTCCTCATGGAAGTACGAAGGAGTCCAACAGTCGGCCGACCAATTTCTGCATGCTACCATTGGATTACCACTAACGTCTCAAAATGGCTTGACTATGAGTTGCAAACAGTGGTTTGCAACCAACCGACCTTCTTGAAGGACAGCTCCTCTCTACTTTTAGAGCAGGAAATCTTGGAGCTCCCACCGGAAACCATCCTTGCCACGTACGATGTTGTCTCTCTTTATCCTATCATTCCCATCTCTAGAGCCCTCAACTACATCGAGGGACTTCTACTCCAAGCTGGGCATCCAAAAACTCCTGTCATCATGCAACTCCTCTCACGGGTCATGCACAACTCCTATGTTGAGTTCCAAGGAGTGAAATACAAGCAAGTAAAAGGCATGGCTATGGGCACTCCAACAGCTCCGGCCTTTGCCATCTTGTTCATGAGTTAAATGGATCTTGAGGTGAAACAAGCATCTCTCATTCAACCTCTCCTCCATCGTCGATACATCGATGATGGCCTACTTCTTTGGGCAGGAGACAAAAGCATCCTCCTCCTCTTTCTAGCCTCTTTCAAATCCATCGACAAAAACATCAAACTCAAGTGGGAGATCTCATACTCTACAGTTAATATCTTGGATCTTACACCATCCAAGGAGGTCAAGGTTTAAGGCTACAAAAACTCTGGACATGAAAACCTTTCAGAAAACCATGAATAAGTACCTCTACCTTCCTTTCGGCAGCTACCACCCGCGGAGTTCCCTTCGAGTATTCATTCTCTCTGAGCTCCAACGATACCTTCTCAGGTCGTCTTCACCATCGGACCACCTTGACATAAAAAAGGCATTCTACTCTTGGCTCAGAGCATGTGGCTACCCACAAAAATTCCTCCTATCCCTCTTTTCTAGGGAACGACGTGCCCAACGTCCGGTTTGATTTCAGAGCTCCGACGGCGTTCTGAAATCTCTACATCTACCTCTGCTTCAGAAAGACCCTTGGTGTTAAAGATCCTCTTGAACCAACGTTCAGAGAGCTTACACCTTCACTTGTGCTTCCGAAGTTTTTCTAGACGACTTAGGGGGCTTAATAACAAAGTTTTCTCTGGTAGGCCAATTGTAGCATGGAGACTTCCTTGAAAAATCAGGACATACATAATTTCCTCTAGGTTAAGAGCGTGAACCATCATGCTACCACTGAGCGACACGGCATAAACCCCAGATCTGAGCTGTGCGAGCTACTCTCTGATGTATTTGAGCACACGTGTGATATCTGTTTTTCATGGCACTGATGAAGGCCACCCGGCCAAAACCGGTATGCCAATTTGAAATCTTTCGTATGTTGCTCGCTCTCCCTCCTCTCTCCCCTTTGCAGTACCATGCCCTTGCAACTCTGAGATGACCACCTCCCCACAGAGTGAAATCAAGTCTTTGTGCAAGAATCAAGAGACCTTCAAGCACATGTTATCTCCAAATTCCATGGTCCGCTGGTCGTAGGTCATATAGGACCTCAAAAGACCGAAAGGGCACTCTTGTACCATAATTGGTGGCTAGGATGGAGTGTCCATTTCCATAAGTATTACATGAAATGCAACCCATGTCTTTGGAAAAAAGCTAATAATAAAAAGCCTACTGGAATTTCCAACAGCTTCCCTTCCCAGGGACTTCAGGAGAAGGCGACATCATGGAATTTATCACAGGTCTTCCAGACACATCATGTGGCCACGATGCAATACTAGTGGATGCGGATCGTCTCACCAAGGTGACACATTTCATTCCTACAACCATTAACGTGAACGTAAAAGAGGTTGTTCGTCTCTTCTTCGAGGGTGTCTTCAAGTACCACGGCTTCCTGATGCACATTATCTCCGATGTAGATAGAAAATTTACTAGTACGCTCTTACAAATGATACACGTGTACTTTGGTAGCGAGTCTCAAATGTTCACAGCATTTCACCCTCAAACCTATAGAAAAACAGAGCACATGGATTACACTCTTGAGTAGATACTCCACATCTACGTGGACCCTGCCACAAATGACTCCAAAATGTTTCTAGCACTAGCAAAGCTTGCGGGGAACAACTCGCTAAACGAGTCCACTCGGCTCACATTGTTTGTGTTGAACATTGGTCGGCCTCCAATGGTGCCCTCTTCCTTGGTGAGGAGTGGGAGTAAAGAAGGACATGTTCCTTATGCTCAAGCATTTGCTGAGCGCATAGAATCCTTGTTATAGGAGGAAAAATGTTACCTTCAAGTTGCACGGGAATGAAAAAAGGCATATGCCAAAAATAGTTGTTGTGAGGTCTCATTTATCATTGGAGACAAAGTGTTGAAGTCACCAAGGGCACGCAAACTTCTACCAAAGTGGATTGCGCCATTTTCCATCATGGCACATCGGGCAATTGGCATACCGATTTTTGATTCCGTTGAGTATGAAATCACATGACGTGTTCCATGTGAGTCCGCTGGCTCCATACACAACAGGAGGAATCGTTCAACCACTACTGCAGTCCTTGCTACCAACGACGAATACAAGGTCTTTTGCCTACTCCAGAATTGAGATCATTCACTCCAACTGCTGGTTGTTAGGAAATTCCTACTTCATTTGGTTGGTTCTGGACCACGTGTCATGCACATGTTCATGTTTAGCTCGTGATTGAAATTATTAATTCTCTTTCACAATGTTGATGAGTAACTATTTAGCTCTCTCATTTTTTGGTCATGAACTGAACTGGTTCATGTCGAAAAAATGAGAGTGCTAGATGATCAATGTAGGTTTCATAACTATTAATGCTTCGTTTTATGGCAATTGAAACCAATAACCGTTTTGTATTGTGGGGAATAAGGAGTGATGATATGGTTATGCGTTTTCATGAAGTGATTGGGCTCTTTCGTTTGTTTTGTTGACATTTTTTTCTTACGGGTATGTTTTTGTAACGGGTTGAGTCTCCAGCTCCTGCTCTAAAGTCGTCGCCGGAGTTTGCAGAATGGCGTTCTCAGTCCATGTCAGGTGTTTACCCCCTTCGCAGGACTGAGGGGCAATCGTCATCAACAACCCAGAGCAGGGAGACTTGAATATTTCGAGTCTCTGGAGGCCCATTTCCGTTTTTAGCCTTACCCCTGGTTTTGGGACCCAAACCGGGGGTTTTTACTCGAACTCGTGCTTTCACACGAGTTCTTCCATTATTTTTTATTTCAAAGTTCATCGCAAATGTAATTTGATTTATGTCTTTTAAGTTCTTGCGCAAAATCGTCGCGTGCAAGGCACGCTGGCGATTTCGTGCCAGCTCTCTCTCGTCTCTCGTCCCTCGCCCCCCTCCCTCATCCTCGCTCGCTTGCTTGCGAGGAGGGCGAGCGGGGGAGAGGGCACGAGGCCACAAGGCCTCGCCCTCTGATGGAAACTGGGACAGCCCTCAGGGAGGTGATCAGGCTCACCAAGAGCCGCCTAGGCATGGCCAACTGTTTGTGAGAGGGAGTTGCAGGTTGCACAAAAAGAAATTACGGAAGCGAATGTAGGTTTTCAAAGAATGCAAATGTCTGAATTTACTCTTGAGTGAGAAATTAAATTAGCACAGATTTCTAACAAGCCTAAGTACGCCTCATCTGGCACATGGATCTGGAAGAACCACTCTGTCAAAGTTCACCTCCTAGTACACTCCTAGCCTAGCGGGATAAGCGGCAGTCACACTCTCACACAAGAGAATTACCATCCCTACCATGTGCAAAACCAATAATCTTGGTGGGAACCTTCCTTGAAGCTCCCTAAAGGTCCTCCTGGCGCCTTTCTACCTTGAAGGCCGCTCCAAACCTCTCTGTGGCCGTCATTGGTGCTGGTAGTGCAGGAGCCGTCACTTTAACCGGACCCATTGCCACCAAACCTTGAAAATCCATATCTCCCTCAAACGGACTCCGAATGAGTTCTGTAAAGTGCTACAAAACCAGCAAAACATCCTCTATTCACTGTTGCGACCTGATGATTTTTATTGATCAATTCACTTTGGTCACTTTTTTGGCACCCCATATCCAACATTCTCCCACTTTGCGAGAATAAAAAATCACACAAGTCCACACTGTCCCCGGAGCTGCTGAAAGCAGTGTGCTGCCAGCGGCTTCGTCAGGAAGTCTGCCAGCGTCCTGCTTCAAGGGATGAACTTGATCTGCACCACCTGCTTCGCCACGAGTTCGCGGATGAAGTGATATCGCAGGTCAATGTGCTTGGTGCGGGTGTGAAACTCTGCGTTCTTGGTCAGAGCAATGGCGCTCATGTTGTCACAGTAGATTGTAGTCGCTGTGGTCTGCTGCTGTCCAAGTCTTTCCAGCAGCTCACGCAGCCACACGGCTTCCTTTGCTGCTTCCCTCAAGGAGATGTACTCATCTTCGATGGAGGAGAGGGCGACAGACTCTTGCTTCTTGCTCCTCCACCTGGATACAACTCCCCTGAGTACAAACACGAACCCACTGGTCGACCTCCTTGTGTCCAGGTCACCTCCCCAATCTGCATCGCTATAGCCAATGAGGATGGGGCTGTTGTTGCCGTTGAAGGTGAGGCAAAGGCTGCTGTTGCTGTCAAGGTAGCGCAGCACGCGCTTGACCGCCTCCCAATGCGACACGCCCGGATTTGCGCAAAACCTGCTGAGCACTCCCACTGCTTGGCTGATGTCGAGGCGCGTGCCAACTGCTGCGTACATGAGGCTCCCAACTGCTGCTTGGTACAACACTGCTTCCATGCGGCTGCTCTCTTGCATGCCGCGGGGAGTTTGCATCATGCTCAGCTTCGCTCCCACTTCCAGTGGTGTTGCGGCCTTGCGTGCTCCCACCATGTTGAAGCGCTTGACGATGTTGCTCACGGACGTGCTCTGCGACAACTCCAAAGTCAGCTGCTGCCGGTCGCGCTTGACCTGAAGGCCAAGATACTAGCTGAGCTTTCCCATGTATTTCATGTCAAACCTGGCAGCAAGGGACTGCTTCACATCGACCAAAAGAGACTTGGACTCAGATGCAATGAGCAGATCATCAACATAGAGCAAGATGATGACCTGGCTTGCCTCTTGCGTGCGCCCATAAGTTGCATGGTCAGCTTTACTGCGCACAAAGCCAAGGCCAGCCAGCTGCTCATCCATCTTGTGGTACCATGCTCGCGGGGCTTGCTTCAGGCCGCAGAGGGCCTTCACAAGCTTGCACACCAAACCTTCCTTTCCCTCCACCACATACCCCTCCGGCTGCTCCATGTACACATCCTCCTCGATGTCACCATTCAGAAATGCACAAGTCAAAACCATTTGGTGCACCTCCTAGTCCATAGCAGCAGCAAGAGCAAGGATCGCTCGGATGGATGAGAACTTTGTGACAGGGTCAAATGTCTCATTGTAATTCACACCCTCAGTCTGTGCATACCCCTTTGCAACCAACTGTGCTTTGTACCTGAGCACCTTACCATCTGCACCACGCTTGCGCCTGAAGATCCACCGGCACCCGATCACCCAGCTGCCATGTGGAGCCTCCTCGAGGGTCCAGGCGCCGTTCTTCATGAGCGCACCATACTCCTCGTCTGCTGCATCATGCCAATCTGCTGCCTCGGCGCTGCGCATAGCTTCAGCGAATGTGGCTGGGTCATCGGTGACTGTGAGGAAGAGAAGCTCAAGGTCAGACGAATCTGTTGGTGGTGGAACGGTGCATAGGTTCACCAGCTCCTCCAGCGGCCTCTGTTTGCTTGCGAGGCGCTCGGATCGCCTCAGCGGCTCCCCACTGTCCTTTGTACCTTTGTTGATGCGTGCGGATCGTCGTGGCAGCTGCTGTATGTTGCTTTGTTGTTCCTCCTCATCCGATTCGGCTGCTCGCTCCTCCTTCTCAACTTCCTCCACCTCCTTGTCGTTACCGCTGTCACCGCCATCTTCCTCATCGTCCTCTTCTGCTACAGAAACTTCTCCCACTTCAGGTACAAGTGTGGGAGCAAGTGGAACAGCAGTCATAGGGCTCCAAGTCCAGCCCTTCACGTCCTCTTGAAAGACGACGTCGCGGCTGCAGATGATCTTGCGAGCAGCGAGGTTGTAGAGGCGGTATCCCATGGTGTCGTAGCCGAGGAAGGCCGCCTTTAACGACTTTGCATCTAGCTTGTTGCGGTTGCCAGCAGGCACGTGCATGAATGCGCCACACCCGAAGACTTTCAGGTGCGTCACTGTTGGCTTGCGTCCTGTCCACGCCTCCTCCGGTGTCATCAGTGGCACGACGCGCGTGGGACTCCGGTTTTTCAGGTACACGGCAGTGTTGACCACTTCCGCCCAAAAGGTTGGCGGGAGCTCCGCGTCTTTCAGCATGCTCCAAACACGCTACATAAGCATGCGGTTCAAGCATTCAGTCACGCCGTTCAGCTGCGGTGTTCCAGGTGGGTTCAATCGCCTGCCACTCTCATTTTGTGCAAAAGCAATCCACACCTTGGAAAACTTCAAAGCACTCATCCTTGCCAGCCAAGAAGAACACCCACGTCTTCCTTGAATTGTCATCAATGAACGTGACAAAGTACAACTTGCCGGACAAGGACTGTGATGGCATGTGACCGCACAAATCAGAGTGAACGAGTGAGAGAAGCTCAGCCGTCCCCTTCCCTTCCCCCGTGAAAGAAGCGCGGGCTTGCTTCCCTTCAATGCAGCTCTCACAAGCCGATGCACTAGGCTGCTTCACCCCCTTGAGCTCCAGGCCGCGGACAATCTGCTGCATGGAGATGATGGCGCCAAAGCCGAGGTGACCAACCGGCGGTGCCACAGGCCGATGTCGTATTTTACCTCTCTCGCCGCCAACACTGAGTCGGCTTCCTTCTCCGATGCCACATAGAGACGGTAGAGTCCGTCCTCCTCGTCTGCTTTTGCAAGCACACGGCCTACACGGGCAGAGATGGTGCAGCCACCATTCTCAAAGCGAACCTGCATGCCTTCGGAGATGAGAGATGAGACAGAGAGGAGGTTAGCTGCCAGCCCCGGAACATGGAGCACCCCCTTCACACGAGTTTCCACTTGCTTACCCTCAATAGAAGCACAAAACACAATCTCACCCTCCCCAACCGCCATTTGCACATGATTGTCCCCTATGTACACCGGACGAGGCTCAATGACGGTGTAGACAACGAACCACTCCCGGCGACACGTCATGTGCCGCGTGGCTCCCGAGTCGATGATCCAAAACAGTCCGGTGTTGTCGGAGACGTGCTGGACCCGGATGGTTGTCACGAATCCATTCTCCCAATCTGCTGCATTCGCGGAAGCGTTGGACTGTTTTCCCGCTCCCACTCCGGTCGCAAGGTCCGCCTTCTTCTTCTGGCATTCGCGTGCCCAATGGCCCGGCTTCTTGCTGTAGTGGCAGCTCCCCTTCTTCTTCACTCCTCCGCCGTTGCCCCTGGTTGGTACAGCACCACCCCCATGACCAGAGTTGGTGATGAGAGTGATGTCCAGTCCGCTTCCGCCCTCCTCTCCCTCGCACCGCTCCTCCTCAAACAGCAGGCTCTCCTCCACATCGTTGAGGGAGAGCTTGTCGCCGCGTTGGTCCAGGGCAACAATGAGAGGATTAAACTGCTAGGAAGGCCAGAGAGGATGGTTAGCATAAGGGCACACTCCTTGACAGGGTCCTCAATTGGAGCAAGCTGGTCAGAGAGAGACTTCACCATGTTGATGTAGTCAATCATGCATCCGGACTCATCCATCTTCACAGTGTGAAAGCGACGAGGCAACTGCATGTTCATGAGGATTGACTTGGAAGCATATGTTGAATCAAGCTTTTTCCAGGCCTCCTTTGGCGTGAGGATGCAAAGGATGAGGAGTTGCTGCCATTCGGCGAGGTGGAGGTAGATGGTTGCGAGTGCGCAGTCACGCTTCTCACGGTAGGTACAGGCTACGCCAGGAGAGAGGGAGCTTTCTGCTGGTTCTTTCTCCTTCTCATCAACCTAGCTCCAGAGACCCTTCTCCATCAGCACCATATTCATGTTGTTGCTCCAGTTGAAGAAGTTCTTGCCTTCAAACTTGGCGATGTTGACGCCGGCTACCACAGAAGCGGATGTCGCCATGGTAGTGTAATATTCAGCCCACAAACGGCTCTCTCACACAACAGGGTGCAAGGAATACCTCAAGGATGAGACAATTCCTTGTTCTAGCTCCGATACCACTGATGGAAACTGGGGTAGCCCTCAGGGAGGTGATCAGGCTCACCAAGAGCCGCCTAGGCATGACCAAATGTTTGTGAGAGGGAGTTTCAGGTTGCATAGACAGGAATTACGGAAGCGAATGTAGGTTTGCAAAGAACGCGAATGTCTGAATCGACTCTTGAGTGAGAAATTAAATTAGCACAGCTTTCTAACCAGCCTAAGTATGCCTCATTTGGCACATGGAGCTGGAAGAACCACTCTGTCAAAGTTCACCTCCTAGCACACTCCTAGCCTAGCGGGATGAGCGGCAGTCACACTCTCACACAAGAGAATTACCATCCCTGCCATGTGCACAACCAATAATCTTGGTGGGGACCTTCCTTGAAGCTCCCTGAAGGTCCTCCTGCNGAAATTAAATTAGCACAGCTTTCTAACCAGCCTAAGTATGCCTCATTTGGCACATGGAGCTGGAAGAACCACTCTGTCAAAGTTCACCTCCTAGCACACTCCTAGCCTAGCGGGATGAGCGGCAGTCACACTCTCACACAAGAGAATTACCATCCCTGCTATGTGCACAAACAATAATCTTGGTGGGGACCTTCCTTGAAGCTCCCTGAAGGTCCTCCTGCCGCCTTTCTACCTTGAAGGCCGCTCCAAACCTTCCTGGCCAATAATTGTGGCCGTTATTGGAACTGGTAGTGCAGGAGCCGACACTTGAACCGGACCCATTGCCACCAAACCTTGAAAATCCATATCTCCCTCAAACGGACTCCGAATCGAGTTCTATAAAGTGCTATAGAACCAAAAAAATATCCTCTATTCACTGTTGTGACCTGATGACTTTTATCGAGCAACCCACTTTGGTCGTTTTTTGGCACCCCATATCCAACAACCACCCCTCGCTTCAGCGAGGAGGGAGGGTCGAACCGGCTCTCCCGCTACATTCCTCCCCACTTATTATGAACGGTCTCGGTTCATAAACAACAAGTAGGATTGTCAGCTAGTGATTCATCAACATTGTGAAAGAAAATTAATAATTTCAATCACCAGCTAAACATGACTACGCGCATGGCACTTGGACTTTAGCTGTAGCTTGTCGGTGTGCACGGCTAGCGGCCTCTCCCCTTTTGGCTGGAGCATCCGTGCGACAACCATGTTGGGCGTCCCCAACCTCCTATGGTTGTAGTCCATGAATGCTGCCCTGTGGGAATGTTGTTTTTTTTTTCACGTATAGGTGGTACCCCCTGACACACATCGATCTGTGCAAGCTTCCAGCTCGCTCCAATACTCATTGACCACCCTTGTGGACAACCGAGATTCAGGCTCCCATGAGTTATGTTCAGGTCCACACCCAGCCCAATGAACGAGGTATTCCCTAACAACCCGTCATTGGCGAGTACGCTCTCAGTGTTGGAGTAGGTGAAGAACCTTGTATTGGCCATCGGCAGTAAGGACTTCCGGTGGTGGCTAAACGGTTCCCTCTGCCGTGTATGGAGCCAACAGGCTCACATGAAACACGTCATGTATCTTCATACTCGGCAGATGTAACAATCGGTATGCCACTGGCCCGATGTTTGCAACAATGAGAAATGGCCCTATCCACTTACGTAGAGGTTTTCGCCCCCCTAGAAACTTCAGCCGAAGATTCTTAGTGCTAAGAAACACTTTGTCACCGATGTCAAACGAGACCTCACGGTGACTTTTGTCGGCATATGCCTTTTGTCGTTGCCGAGCATCTTGAAGGTGACCCTTCGTCTCCTGTAACAGGGAGTTAATGCGCTCAGCAAGGGCTTGAGAAGAAGGAACCTGTCCTCCTCTACTCCCACTATTCACCAATGAAGAGGGCACCACTGGATGCCGACCACTCTTCAACACAAACGGTGTGAGCTAGGTAGACTCGTTCACCGAGTTATTCACCACAAACTCTGTCGGTGCTAGGAATTCATCCCAGTCATTCATGGCACGGTCCACGTACATGTGGAGCATTTGTTCCAAAGTGCGGTTCATGTGCTCTGTTTGTCCGTCAGTTTGAGGGTGAAACATCGTCGACATCTGCAACTCGGTGCCAAAGTACTCGTGCATTTTTTGCCAGAAATTACTAGCAATTTTTTATCTCGATCGGAGATAACGAGCAACGGCAAGCCGTGGTACTTTATGACACCTTCAAAGAAGAGCCGAGCGGTCTCCTCTACGTTCACATCAGTGGTTGTAGGAATGAAGTGTGTCATCCTCGTTAGAAGATCCACAATCAGTAGTATTGCATCGTGGCCACGGGCCGTGTCGGGAAGACCAGTAGTGAAGTCCATGCTGACGCACTTCTATGGAGCCCGAGGAATGGGAAGCTGTTGGAGGAGTCCAGCAGGCTTCTTGTTACTGGCCTTATTCTGAAGACATGGGTATCGACACTCCATGTCATGCAATACTTACGGACATTGACAGTCCATCCTGGCCACCACTAGTGGTCCGAGAGTGCCTGTCCGGTCTTTCGAGGTCCCACATGACCTGCGACCGGCGGGTCGTGGAACTGGAGATAATCTTTGCTCGAAGGTCTTCCGAGTTTGGCACAAAAACTTGTTTTCCATGCCAGAAGATTCCAGTGGCCTCCACCAATCCGTACTTGTCCAGATTTTGAGAGTCTCGAAATCAAGAATCCACACAGTATCCCATCCGGATCATGTTTACAAAACTGTTGTAATGGATAATCTCTCGTGGTGGTTGCCGCAGAGGTGCAGGGGGATCTAGTGTTTGTCCTGTTGCTCTTGCAATGGCTATAAAACATCCACCGACCTTGGTGGTTGCTTTAATTTCCACAGGCTATTGGCTTAGTGGACCGGCCACATTGATGCGTCCTGGCTTATATTTCCATGTGAACGAGAATCGGCTCAGGTGTGTGTTCCAACGCACCTGTCGCCTGTTGTGTTTGGAAAAACACCAATGGGTTATGGTCGGTCACAACCGTCACATCCCCTTCAGCACCCTCGAGGTAGCAACGAAACATCTTGAATGTGTATACTACCGCAAGGAGCTCTTGATCTCCAGTCGTGTATCACATTTCTGCGGGGATGAGATTCCGACTCTCATACGTAACTGTAAATGTCCGTAAGTACTTGACATGGATGACCGTTCTGCATGAGGACGGCCTCGAGTCCTACTACCGACGCATCACATCGAACCTCCCACGGTTACGATAGATCCGAAAGAGCAAAGAAAGGTACTATGGATAGAAGCTCTTTGACTTTGAGAAAAGCGTTCTTGCAATCACATGTCTATTTGCAGTGTACGTATTTTCGCATGAGCCTGGTTAGCGGTGCTACCAAGGTCGAATACCCTGGCATAAACAGTCGAAAGTAGTTTGTAAGGCCGAGGAAAGACCCCATCTGCCCAACATTTTCCAGGCGTGGCCAGACTACAAAAGCATGGATCTTTCATGGGTCAACACGGATGCCGTCCTTGCTGACGATGTGTCCAAGGTATTCGAGGTCATCTTGTGTAAACTTGTACTTGCTCACTTCAGCATAGAACTACTGTTCCAAAAGCATTGCGAGGACTTCGTGCAGATGTTCTATGTGCTGTTCCATTGATTTGGAGAAAACTAGGATATTGTCCAGGTAAACCAAGACAAACTGACCGAGTTGTTTGACAAACGTTCGGTTCATTTCTCCTTAGAAGGTTGCCGGGGTATTTGTAAACCCGAAGCATAACACTCGAAACTGATAGTGTCCCATGTGCGTTCGAGACGTGGTTTTGGACACATCATCTTCCATGATGTGGATTTGATGGTACCCTTGAGACAAATCCAAGGAAGAAAATACTTTTGCCCATTGGAGTTGGTCAAAAAGGTCCTCAATCCGCTGTAAGGAGAATCAAATTTTCACCGCGAGCTTGTTCAACATCAGGTAATCCACACAAATGCGTAAACCACTGTCCTTTTTGTTCACGAAAAGGATTGGCGCACCGTACGGCAAGCTACTTGGCTCGATCCATCCTTTTGCAAGGTACTATTTGATTTGGCGTTTGGCCTCTCGCCTTTCTACTGGACTAAGGCAACACATGGGTCTGAACAAAGGAGTCGCCTCCGGTTGCAACGGAATCGTGTGGCCCATGTGTCTTTCTGGTGGAATCCCAGCTGGTGGATCTTGGAATATATCAGAGAACTCTGCCAATAGAGATTTGATCTCTTGTGGCGTGTATTCCTCCACGTCGTCCTCTACTTTCTGTAGCAGAGCCAAAGACTATCAACAACCTTGTCGAATACATCTCTTGACCTGCATCGCAGATAAAATGGCATGGACTTTGAGTGAGGTTGGCGATAATTCCGTACTTGGAATCAATGTAAAGCGACACTATCCTTTTCGGAGGATGAAACACTTTGATTTGAAGTACATTAGAGCCTTGTTTTCACGGAGCCAAGGATCACCTAGCACCACGTCAAACGGGTCAAGAAGGTTGAGTACCTTCAACGTGACACTCTGTGTGTGCCCCAGAATTTTGCTTTACATGTACTGATCACAGGTACCGTACGGTTGTCACCGACGAAAACTGCGCCATTCAATAGCTCGTACTTCAGGCCAACCTGTCGGGTAAAGCCAAGGCTAACAAAGGAGTCATCTCCTCCAATGTCAGCGAGTACGTTCACAAGAGCACCAGCTAGGTGTCCTTTGAACTACATCGTCATGTTTCCTCCACTCTTCCGAGTGAACAGGCTCGACAATGACAAGCCGAGTTTTTGATAAGTACGGAATCTAGACGGCGGACGCCGCAACTCCCATGATTCACCTACTCGAGTCGACATCGTGTAAATTTGGGTAGCACCTTCCAGACTTTAAATTTCACTACGTCAAAATCGTCGAATAAAGGTACCGCGAACGTGATTGAACTCATTGCTTTGAGGGCATTTGCTTCAATCACAGTGTTACACAATTCTTGCACAGTGGTCGGTGTCAGCACCACTAAGCAGGTTCGGTCATGCATCTCGTCCGGTGATGCAAGATTTAGTAGGAAATGTCAATCAGCAAGTGTAGAATGAGGTTCAATGAGAGGAGAGAAAACAACAGAGAAATTTGAACTCGTCAAAAACTCAAATTGTTTAACATCCTCATGTAAAAATATGAACCCACACTCGTTATCCAGTTTTACCCCTGAGTGGTCCCCACTAACATCACTTAGGGGTGGGAAAAACCCGTCCCATGGCCTTGTCCGTTACCACGGCCGGGCCCATTGCCACGACAGCGACCTTGTCCACGGTCCTGTCCACGGCGTCCTGCTGCACCCTCCCCACGAGGTGCTGCTGCTGCGGCTAACACTGTGGCCTCTTTTCCACCACCAGCAGCCTCAAGGCACTGAGCCCTGAAGTGTCTGGGCTGCATGAAGTTGTGGCACAGTCCCTCACGGAAGGCCGTGTTACGACGCTCGTGCGCCACCTACAGCTTGTCATTGTCGGGGTCACACTTGTGGTTGGGGGGCTTGTTCCCACCAGTCTTCTTGGCTGAGGATTTGCCGGCTGCTTGTCCTTGATCCCGCCCCACTGCCCGGCTGTCCCTCTAGCCCCTGCAGCACCCATGCGTGCATCGCGGCCTTGCTGTGCATGCATGTTCGCCCGTGCATCCGAGTAGTGCTTCGGGTTCTCCCAATTCACTTCGCTCATATAGTCTTGAAATGCCCTCCAGCTTGTCCAAGCTTGGCCTGTTGCGGTCGTGGTGGTCTTGTACTTCAGCTTCTCGTAGGCAAAACCACCGCGTAAGTACTCCAGCAGCAAGCACTCTTGGTACTTGAAGATTTGGGTACCGTCGCTCTTGGTGAAGCTTTCGGCTTTCTCTGTGAGCGTGGTAAAATCGCTCAAGTAGGCCTCAAGCGAGTTACCCAACTGCCTGAAGTCCTTGATCTTATGGAAGGCATGTTGCGCCTCCTCTCGCTGGGTACACTTCTTACGCATGATTGCACCGAAGGCTTCCCACGGCATGGGCTGCCACTCAAGGTGAGGCCTCTGCGCACTCCACTCCTTGACCACGTACTTTAATAGCTTGCCTTCAAGCAGCGTCGTGGCAAGGTCGTCCCACTGACTGAGTGGAGCCTCGTGGACACGTAGGACGTGCTCCATGCAATTCAGCCAGTCGGTCAGCTTCACGCCCTTTCGAAAGATCTCCACACTATGGAGGAACGACATGTTCATGACTGGCCCCGAAGTCGTCGAGGTAGGCAAGTCGTCGCTGCCACTGGTAGTGGCATTAGCAGCTGTGGTACGGTGCGCTTGCTGCTGCATCCACACCTGGGTCACGTTGTGCAACGCCTTGTTGAGGCTGTTGCATTGGCGGCTTGCCTCATGGGCGGCAAGGCGTTATAGCTGGTGATCACAGCCAAGGTCCATGATGCTCTGCCCAACGTGGGCCAGCGGGTTGGCAAACGCGAACTTGAGCTCTGATGTCGTCAGAGCATCGGCGATAGCCTCCAGGGCCTCGCGTAGTCCATGCACCTTTACCAAATACAGGAGGGTACGGTTCACGTATAAGCCTCCAAGGAGTCCCACCTTTTGGAGGAGGCTGTCATCAGTGACAACACTCGAGTGGGCACTGCCCTATCCTATTGCGACCACATCATAGGAAGGAGGGTCCACCCCCACTCCTTCGAGTGGTGCTGTACCTCCACTGTCGGTGGTGATCTTGAGCCGGCCTGCCGCCTCATCAGCAAACTCCGCAAGCCTACGGCGGTCATCTCAAATTGCCTTCACGGCGACATCGTCCGTCTTGTTCTCGCGAGAACTTCCCGCGTGGCTGCTTTCGACGCCTTTGCTTCTCTCGGCAGCCTAGTTGCTGTGGGCAGCTTCAGGCGATGCGGTGAGCGCCTTGCCCTTCTTGACCAATCTACTCGAGTTTGCCACACGATGCTGGCGATGATCACGATCCTCATCGCTTTTGCCATCGTCGGCGTCGTGCTCTTCGTTGGGGTCCACGTACGGGTGGTACTCCTCGAGCGCGTCGTCCATCGTATGGGGGTCGCCCACATGCCCGTCGACGTGCTCTTTGAGCAATTTTTTGGCTTCCGCACGCTTTTCCGTGTCGCGGAGGTTGGCGCCGGTTGCCTTCGGCGATACGGTTGCCTTTGGTTTGGCAATCGTGCTCACAGCGGCGACTCCCAAGATTTGGAGTCCGCCGGTGAGGCCGTCACCACCTTGCCCTTGTTGGTCTTCGACGGTTCGACACTTGCCATCTCGTCGCCCGTGCAACTAGCATGTGGAAGTCATTGTGGGAATCACCCCACAACTTCGAGCATGGATCACCTCCCATAATCTCCTTGCTCTCACGATCGGTGAGGCAATTATGAATTTAATTTCTATTTTCCTAGGCCGCCACATCGGCACAAGGGCGTGGATTTTGAAAACTAGTCTTCCTAAGCTGTGACTCAAGGCAATTAGAAGCTACTAGAATCTAGGAAAATAGAGAATTAGAATACAAGGAAATGACAAATAAAATGTAAGTGCCTCTCACAAAACAAGGACAAACAATGAGAAATGAGTTCTAGCGATTCCTCGCGAGTCCTTCATTCCCTCTCCTGATTTCTTATCCTCCCCTTGTCTTCTTGATTTCTTATGCCTAATTTTGGGTCTTCTTTGCGCGTCTCGCATCTCTTGGCAGCGTCTTCCTTGAGCCGGCGGCATTGGGGAAGCCGCCAAAAATCTTCAAGGTGTTGTCCTCCCTCTTTTTAGAGTGCTCTCAGGTCATGAGGACTTCTGGACTTGGGAAGAAACATTGTCCCAATTTTTGGATGAAGGAGGGGAGGAGGGATCCTTGAAATAGAGGCCAATTGGTGGTTTTTGGGGGTGGGCACTCCCCACCCCGTCCAAGAAAAGCCCACCCGGTTACTTGGAGTGAAGGAGAAGCTCATAGGAGATGGGAAGGTGAAGTAGAGCTCTTCAAGAGCTTTCCAACGCACTTTTTGGTACTTGAAACAGATTCGAATGAACGCCGTAGTCTGTTTTGACATTTTTACTGCTGCTTGCAGCTGCCGGCGGCGTTTTATTTACAATGTAGCCGCCATTTCCGTCAAACTCTTAGTCGCGGGGGTTGTTTGGCTCTGAGAACCACTGTAACGGGTAGAGTCTCCAACTCCTGCTCTGAAGTCGTCGTCGGAGTTTACTGAATGGCATTTTCAGTCCGCGTCAGGGGCTTACCCCCTTCGTAGGACTGAGGGGCAATCGTTATTAACCAGAGCAGGGAGACTCGAATATTTTGAGTCTCCGGAGGCCCATTTCTGATTTTAGCCTAACCCTGGTCTTGGGACCCAAACCGGGGGTTTGTACCTCGAACCCGTGCATTCACACGAGTCATTCCATTACTTTTTATGTCAAAGTTTGTCACAAATGAACTTCAATTTATGTTTTTGAAGTTCTGGCGGGAAATTGTCGCGTGCGAGACACACTGGCGATTTTGCGCTAGCTTTCTCTCGCCTCTCGTCCCTTGCCCCCCTCACTTGTCCTCGCTCGCTCGCTTGCGAGGAGGGCGAACGCGGGCAAGGGCACGAGGTCACGAGGCCTCGCCCTAGAGGCCCTCGCGGCCCCTCGGCCGCCGATCGGGCTGAGGCCGCGATTGACGGCTGGCGGCTGGCCGGCTGGTAGCCGGCCGGTCACTTGGCCGGCTGCAGGCCGTCCAGCCGGCTGGTAGAGAGCTGGCCGACGACCACTGAAGTGCTGACCGTTGGCCAGCGCTCGCTGACGCGAAGGGTGGTGCGCAACCACCCCTCGCTTCAGCGAGGAGGGAGGGCCGAACCGGCCCTCCCGCTACAATTTTTTTCATACGTTGTTTTGGTGCCTTTTCTTACTGCTTGGAATTCATAGAGGGTGCACCACTATGAATAGTTTGTACAGCCCATCATTTCAACATAGAAACAATGGGGTCTGTTCGCACGCCAAAATGTAGCATATGAACTGAAGTGAAGAGTACTACTTCGTAATCCGAAAAACAAACATTGAAGTTGGATCAGCTCCTTGGGCTACTTTGTAAGTCGCTCCCATTCTCGCTCTGGCATGTCTAAGACGCCCCCATTCCGAGAAAAATGGCTAGGTCGCCCCCATTCCGGAAAGTCATGGCCAGGTCGCCCCCACTTTTGGTGCTCCGGGGAATTATGGCTAGGGCGCCCAGTACGGAGGAAATATTATTGACGTCTTGCCCCCACTTTAAAAAGTGAGGGCACGATGACGATAATATTTTGTATCGCACATTGGTGAAAATATGTTTCAATAAAAAGCATGCCGTACAACATTCCAGACATCAGGTCCGCCGTGTTCGCGTCCAAACTTTCTCGCATCGTTGTTGTCGAATTTTACATGTGAAGGGTTAGACATTGTATATATATTTTATTTACTCGTAGGGTGTCTAAAAAGCAGAGGAAACGTAGACCATACTAAATTATAAGCTTCCTTTGCCTTTCCCCGCGATGACTTGGAAGATACCGCGATGGATGAACGAGCACGCGTAGAGAATGCTACCCATGCTCGGAAGTCCATCGCGTTGTTTCACGGGTTCTCTTTAAAACAGGACCTTGCAAGTCACAGGTTCGAGGAAGTCTAGGGACACGTATGTATACAAAAATCGTTGAGGACGCAAACTAATAAATAACACTCCAACCTGATAAAAAACATGTCAGACTTTGCTACATAAACCGTCGCCGAGGGAAACAGCGGCATTAGGTTAAAAAAAAAACCTTTATATGACCACGCGAGCTGGAGTTTGAAGCTGCTTATGTGAAATGGACCTCAATGATGCATCGCACGAAAACACGCCCCAATTGCCTACTGATCAGGTTCGGGTGAACTATGTCGCTCGACACCTACAAACAAGTAAAGTTACGTGCATACCACCAAATATGATCACTGGAACATGTCGGGCCAAGAACACAGAAATGTCACTAAATGTTGCACCCATGCATATCAAGTATGAGTATGAAAATAAATACAACATAAAAAATTAGTGAAAAGAATATTTATATGTACACATATAATTCTATTGTATGTATATGTATATGTATATGTATATGTATATCTATATGTATATGTATATGTATATGTATATGTATATGTATATGTATATGTATATGTATATGTATATGTATATGTATATGTATATGTATATGT
>SZWC01017213.1:9966-22309 GCA_023375785.1 Penium margaritaceum
TGGGGTTTACGACGACTCCAACAACAAACTCATTAGGATGTGTTATGTTCTCCACTATTTGTCGTGTTTCAATTAGCTGACGGCTCGCAATGCGAAGAATCATTTCTTATGGCCCCTTGTTTTTGCCCATAAAACCAGAAACTGAAAGCCTGAGAAAGCGAAAAACCATGATGGTATTCCACTATTGAAAAGCAAAGCGTCATTATTTTTTTACAACGAGAGTCACCGCTTTTAAAAAATGAAACCTAAGACAGTGTCAGCTAAGGTATAGCATAAAACCGCCCAAGGAGAAACCATGTTAGAACCGCTTCCCCAATAACAAAGGGCAAAGGTCCAAAGGTGATTTGAATCGTCAGAAATTAAAGCATGAGTGGACGCTGGCGAAGAGAAATAGGTCCAATCTGACACAAGTAGGTTTCTCTTGGCCTCCAAACCTCCGTATGTGACAGAGCCAACACAATCTGAATCTGTACAACCAAAGCTGGGAACTCCTTAGTACAGCTCCCCATTCATAATTGGGTGCACAAGAAAGGCCGCAGTCACCTTCCACTCAAATCAAATAGGGTTTGTCAATGATGAACTTTATGTAATAAATCCTCCCCACCCCCTCTGCCTAGATTCGTCCACTAAGGCATTGGCACACCGGAAAACAAATGCTTCAGCCAACACCATCGGCCAACAACCAGCCTTGCCATAGCTCGAACGTATTGAGTTGCATCTATTTGTCCACCGTGAAACTAACCCAGCCATCGCAAAAGTTGAGATTGGCTTAAACACCGCCTAGAATAACATGTACAAGTTTTACATGATGCAAAGATGGATTACAGGGAAACTAAACATTCAAGTGACAGTAGTAGATGAAATGTAAAAAAAAATCATTTTTATGCATCTTATGAAAGAAAGGAGAAAATAATGAATTAGAAGAAAAAATGTTGCAAGTACATATATTTGGTACAAGTTGATATTCATATAGGATAGAATGAAATATACAATTTCCATGAAGATCCATGCCATATCTTTGTTGGGTTTGAGGGGGTACACACGGGAACGACAAACTACCTCACCATAAAGCCTTCACTACAACAAGGGGGTCCTTGCACCCCCAATATCTTTTGTGTGTATAGCAAACTTAGCAAAAGTGAGAATGTGGAATAGAATCTTGTGAAAAGTACAAAGTATAGGAATAAGAGTTCTCAAAGGGAAAACAGCTAAAGAGGGCTGATATTCATATTGTTATGCAGCTCTTGGTCTTAAGCTAGAGCGCAATGCCTTCTTAGATTGTCAAGACCATCCACGCAAGGGCCTTAGCAAAGCCACCTTCTTCAACAATGGAAGGCCTTCAGGATGTCAAGGCCAACTCCTTGACAGGCTGGAAACCACCATCAGGCCTACAAGGTCGTAAGAAGGATCTCTTCCAAAGTTGAGCTGGCCTTGGCACGGGCACCAAGTTGTGGTAGAATAACCACTAGTAAACTTGGTGTCCTCCACCCAAGCAGCCAGACAGAGCCAAGCTTAGAGGGGCCTTAGAGGGATATTCAGTATTGTCCTCCACTCAGGCTGGGAGCCTGAGCAAAGCTTACAGGGGCCTTAAGAAGATCTCTAACATGAACCTCCACTTAAGCTAGTAGGTAAGGCGAAGCTTACGGGGACTTAAAGGGATCTTCAGTAGTTTCCTCCACCAAGGCTGGCAGGCAAAGTTAGGCTTATAGGGGTCTACGACAAATCTCTAGATGTGCCTTGATTAAAGGCACTCAAGTGTTAAGGCATGGATCCTTGCTTGTGGAATTGAGATAAAGTGAATACTGTTTATTAGAGATGTTGGAGATCAACCATTCAAGATATATTGGACATGTTGAAGATGAACCCTTAAACATAGTTAATTGTGTAATGGCCGCCACCTTTTATACATGCGGTCCTGGCATGTTGAATACCTTGGTGGTGGTTGGAGAAGCTTCCCATGGAGCACTATGAAGATTTGTCGTAACCATGTTTCTTCCACCACAATAAGCCACGTGGCTTTGTGGATGCCATCTTTCACAATGTCTGTGATTCTCTTATCCTATGCCTTATTACGGATTAGTGATTGTAAAGAATGCATACAACTCAAGGGTCCTTTCAAATGAAAATGAACTGTTGATGTATTGAATCCAGGCTGGAGGAAACTGCCTCCATATGGAAGCTTCTCTCCTCATTGATTGTCAACTGGGTTCATGGAGAAGCTTCATTCCTAAGGAATCTTCACCCGATTCCATGGTGTAGCTTTGTTGCACGATGATTTTCTTAGAGGCTTTGCTAATGCTAACTTCATACTACCACATGATCACATTTGGTATGTGGATTGTCGTGAAGGTGAAGCTCACCCAAGAACTCTCCACGTAGGTTGTCCAAATGCAGATGATGGAAACATTGTGAGTCGTGCATCTGGACTGCTGGTGTAAGGTCGTCCCCAATTCTCACCCTCACATAGCACCGTGCATCCAGTAGAATCAGGTGTGGTCCCACCTGACCATCAAGTTTACGCAGCATTGCATAGGTACCTCCTCTAGGAGGTATGTACTGTCCTCATGTGCATGCTTCCACACAAGCCTCTTTTCACACCCTTTACGATATCTTACAAGAGAGAATCTATTTCTTTGAAGGAAGAATTTCTATGCCGAGCCACAAGTGGTAGACTCACAAACAATTCTCTAGATTCTTCTTGTAGCTCCCGATTGGAGTGTCGATAACATCATGTTAAAGTAGTAAATCAATGCAATTATAGCTCACTCCAACACCACACCCTCGATCATTGTGTTCATTATGGTGGTGATTATAGGTTGTGATCAAGGAGAGAATTTGACACATGACAAGACCCTTGGAGATTTATGACTCCTGTAGAGTGCAGAAGCCTCTCCAAATACTTCATTGTTGGTTTTTTTGCTCACAAAGAGCAAGCACTACCTTTAGCTAGTTTGGTTTTGGCTCCTCTAATGCTTTTTGAGTGTTTTTTAGGTGGAGCATGTCCATGGCTCAGAAACAAGTTGAGTGAAGCTAGGGTCACCACACAACTCCAACTTCGTGGAATTGCTCATGAGTGAAGCAACCCCTCCTAGCCATGTTCACCCGAATTTTCTTGCACCACCATGCATGAGTTTGGGTTGTCCCAAGTGAAGTGGCGACTGCATGACGGGGCCGCCCTTGGGACCATCGATTGGTATCGGTACAAGGACCATGATCGTGAGAACTGTCACGGAAGAGTATTAAAGGCATTTGCCTCTTGTGAAACCTCGACTTCAATGAGTGCTCCCATTGTCACCCTAGGTTGCTTCCCTCAAAGTGCTTCAATAAACATCTTAAAATTCTTGCACTTTTCTACGGTCTTGTTGTAGGTTTGTGCAACGGATAGGGCGTACTCGATGCCCTACCAACCTTTTAAGACCAATTCTTGGGAAATGCTTGTCTTCTCCCTATGAGTAGGGAATTTCTGCAACTCAGAGACAACCATCTTGCTTGTTTTGTTGCATCACTTTGGGTCTCGCAGTTGGTATTCCTGCCAAAGTTGTTTCCTACCGAGATATCCAAATCCATGGTGTCTCACATTTCTACCGCTCTTCTTGGATGTGAATTAGCGTGTCGGCTGTGTCCTTTGTCACCATGCCATTTTCTTCTAGCAAATTTGGAATTGGCCTAACAGTTGTTCTCCTTTTCCTTTCTGCTTGGCCAAGATTTTCTTATCACTTCCTCCAAGCGTTCAAATAGGCTACACGAAATCATAAGTAATCTTTTTTCTTGTCGGCTTCTCTCGTCGGCTTGTAGCTTGGCCCTCCCCCTTGCTCTTTGCAGCCGCTTGGGGCGTTTACAAGGGTCTTGTCGTTTTGACCAGGGGCTTGCCACTATGGAGCCATTTCATGTATCAGGGCCTTGCTTGTTGAGCTCATCGTCACATCGAGCTAGTGTAAGGTCCTAGAGGAACCTCTCTCCTCATCCCTCTTTTGGAGATCTTGATCTGCTCATGAGAGTAAGAAACAACTCCTATTTCTTTTCTCAATTNGTTGATGATGATGGAGACTGCTCCACGTGATGATGTCATCAATCACATCGCTGCAAGTGCTATGATCCAATCTTGCAAACACGTTGAGAAATAACTTGATATATTTCGGTCAGAAATCATTTCTATGAGTTGCTCCTTGACCATTGCAGCATGGAACTCTATTACCATTCTTGATGGAGGGACCTGCAACTAACATTTAATTCATATTGAAAAAGCCTAAATAAGGAGGGTACATGAGCTCTATTTGACGTTCACCAACTCTCCCTCTTTTTTTTGCACTCCGTTGTGAGTGAAAATGCTTTGAGGAAGAATTTAAAACGTCGTGGAGAGGTTGTAACTCCCTTTGGATTCCTCCCTGTCACCGGTGATAGCCTAGGACGTTGCACAAGTGCTCAAGGTCCCACAATTATACTTCCAAACACTTGATTGGAGTATGAGGATCTCCACTAGCACTACTACTATGAAAAATTAATCTATCATGTATGCCACCTTCAATAAGATGGGCTTGTTGCCACCACTTGCCAATAGAGTAAGAACTCTATCCATGGACCACAACTCCATCATGCATGCCAACTCCATGAGGTGGGCTTACTGTAACCACTCGCGAACACGATAGGACAGTTGTCCATGGAGCATGGCTCAATCATGCATGTCACTTGCAAAAAGGTGGGCTTAATGCAACCACCTGCCCATATGGCAAGTTTTCCTTTTGTAGCTTCTCTCTAATGCAAGCATTGCTTCATGGCTCGATGAAAAGCTTGGATTCCTCTCTCCTTGTGCATGAAACAACCCCTCTTTTAGATGCACTGTCCCTTTGAATCACGCGTACTACTGTTGGCTTGTGTGCCATCATTACAGCCACTCTGTTCATGAGGTTTCCATGGCTGCTCCTGGCCTAACAATGAAGATAGAAATCCACGGTCTGCTGTTGATGTACCAGATCCACACAACAAAAGATGTAGACCTCCTCCACCATCATGGAGGTCTTCTTCTCTACCCTCCCTTTCTCTTACAAAGGTCTAGATGGAAAGCATGACACGGCTGATTGGAGCTTCATTGCTCCACATGCACTCTTAATGCCATTCTGAGTGACATGAATTGTTGCACTTACTATGATTTTTTCCCAAGAGTCTTTTCTACATGTACACCTTTAGTTTTTGCTTTCGTTGTTTCATGTTCGGCACGTTTGTTACCACATGAGCTCTTCTCCCTTTGCAACTCCTCGTTGTTTTAGAGGATCCCATCCCTTTTCATCCTCCTCTTCTTCCACTTTCTTTGCTACACTATGCATGACGCACGAGGGGTACGGTAGTTATAGAAGGTTGAAGTTGAGTCAATGCAAAGGCGTTTAGCCTTGATTTGTTTGTATAGATGCCATTGCTCATGGTGGTTAGCTAACGTGCTACTACCACCATGTTGCTTGTGGCTTCAACTGCACAATCTTTTGATTTATGTGTGTTTTCCTCTTCTTGCTATTGGAAACCTTCTATCATAGGCTTTACTACTTCATGTGCAGTTCTAAGTTGAAGCATGCATAATGTTTCTTTAACCAAGAGCCTTTGCTCTTCAGATCCTTCGTTGGCTTTCCCACATGAGTTGATGTTAACGAAGGGATGGACAATGAGATGGTGTTCCCTATGCAGCGCGTTTCTCTTTCTCCATTGTGCTCTTTTTATCTTTTACTAGTGCAGGTCCAGCGCCACATTTGACTTCTACACGAAACATCATGAAGGACGACAAATTTCCTCTCTCTTTGATGCTTGAGTTTGTATAGCTGTCAAGATCTTGTTACTTTTGAAACCATTTTGGGCATTGTATATAAATGCTCTTGCCATGTGCAAGCTAAATGTCATGAAGGCCGGTTTTGCAGCATGCTTGAGAGAGGATGGATAGGGTCTCCTCCTCAAGTTAGAACACGGATAGTGGTGGCTTCACTTATCTTCGCCACTTCTTTCTTTGTTGCACTAGCCATACACAGAGCATATTACTTTGATACCATGTTGGATTTTAGGGGCCACGTGCAAGAATAACCAACAACCTCACTATAGAGCCTTCACTATAGAAAGGGGATCCTTTCTACCATAGGATCTTCTTTGTGTTCAACTAACTTAGTGGAAGTGAAAATGTGGAGTAAAATACTGTCAAAGGTAGAATATATAAGTACAAGATTGTTCTAAGAAACGACAGTTAAACGTATCTGATTTCCATGCTCTGACGCATATCTTGGCTCTAAACTAAGGCACAATGTCTTGCTAGGCAATCAAGGCCGTCCATACAAGGGTCTCAGTGTAGCCACTGTCTTCAGCAATACAAGGCTTTTTGGGCATCAGGAACACCTCCTTGTTGGGATGCCAGCATAGCAAGGAGGTTCCGCCAGGCGTACGAGGTCGTCAAGGGGATCTCTTGCACAACTTTTCTTGTCTTGGCATGACCACTAAGCAATGGTAGACCAGCCACCAGTCAACTTTTCATCCTCCACCCAAGTTGACAGGCAAAGCCGGGCTTACAAGGGTCCTAAAGAGATCTTGAGTAGTGTCCTTCACATTGGCTCGTAACAAAAGCCAGGCTTTCACGGGCCTTAGAGGGATCTCCAACATGAACCTCCATTAAGGTTGGCAGATAGAGCCAAGCATACAAGGGTCATGGAGGGATCTTTGGCAGGTTTTTCCACTTAAACTGATAAGGACCGCCAGGCTAAGAGGGGCCTTGGAGGGATCTCCAACTATGCCTTCATGAAAGCTACTTTGGTGTAAAGGCGTGAAGCCTTGCACGTGGACTTGAGATAAAGTGAATAAAGTACTTTAACATGAATAATGTCTTGAAACAAATTAATCGTGCCTTTGCTTCAAATGATGTGCATAGCGTGCACATTCTACATTTTGTCCTATTTGTGTAGTGTTGAATCCTTACCTGTACTGTACTTAATTCTGCACATGCGGATTATGGAAGGTTTACATGTGAGTGGAATAGTCCAACACTAGATGGGTTGGTCAAAGCTCAATATCCATTCTGCTAAATGTCAATCGTGTCATTTACCAGATACTACTCGAGTCCGCCTCCCCCCTCCCACTTGAAAATGTCTTAAGGTGGTATGTTAGAGAGTGTATCTGGAGAATCCTTATGTTATAAATTATTGTATTTAGAAGGAGGTGCGGATATTCTGATACAGCCCCAAAATACTTTGTTTTCCTCATACTCTAATTGATACAGTTTGCCAATACAATCATGGGTTTTGTGGGAGGATAGGGGGGGAAGTCCCATTGTGGCGGGGTCAAAGTACACCAAACGTTTCATGTACATCCTTATAGTTGGTTCTCTAGATTAAGCAAGAGACGTCAGATTCTTGAGATGAATGGGTTACAAGTACTTATTGTGGATGTACAAAAGTATTTTTTTTCATGTCTACCACATACACTCATAGCTTCTCCCGCAATACACTCGTCCACTTCAAGGGGGAGGGGGTCCTTGTATCCCCGTCCCCCCCAACAATTGACAGTGTATTGAGGTGGTGTATTGGAGTGTGTATCTGGAGGAGCCTTCTTCTTTAATCTAGTGTATCCGGAAGGAGGTGCGGACCTTTTGTAACACAAGTTCAAAAATAATTTGTTCTCCCACTACACTCCACTTTAAACTTCCCCAATGCTTTATAGGGTTTCACTGGGAAGGGGGGAGGAATCCACTTGAGGTTTGTTGTGGCAGGGTGGCAGTACACTAAACTATTTGTGTACATTCTTTAAGCTGGTTATGTAGAAGAAGCAAGAGACCTCCAATGCTTGAAAAACGACGACTTACAAGTACATAATGTAAATGTGCGCAAGTCTGTCTCTCTCCTTTCTACCACATACACTCCCACCTACACTCCCGTAATACACTCGTCCACTTTGGATGCGATCTTTGTATACCACCCTCCCCCTACAAGTTGAAAGTAGATTGGGGTGGTGTATTGGAGAGTTTAGTTGGGAGAGCCTTCTATAAACAACTAGTGTATTTGGAGGGAGATGTGTACTTGCCACTACATCATTTCAAAGAAAACTTTGTTCTCCCTTATACACTTCCCCAATACACTAGAGTTTTGTGGGGGGGGGGTCCACTTGGGTTCTCATTTTGGCAGGGTCAAACTATATTAAATTATTTGTGTAAAACTGTGTCGACAATTATGTAGATGAAGCTAGATACATGGGATGCTTGAAATTGATGGCTTACAAGTACTTTATGTAGATGTACACAAGTATGTTTTTCTCCTTTTTGCCAGATACACTCCTAGGTACACTCCTACAATACTCTCGTCCACTTTGGATGGGGGGGGGTCCTCGTATCCGACCCCCCCCCCCACATAGTTGAACGTGTACTGGGGTGGTGCACTAGAGAGTGTAGTTGGAGGAGCCTTCCTTTTCAAACTCTTGTATTCGGATGGAGGTGCCAACCTGTCGTTACACAAGTTTGAAAAAAACTCTGGTCCTCGAATACACTCAACAATACACAACGAGGTTTTTGGGGGGAGGGAATGGGGGGATTCACTTGTGGTCCCATTATGGTAGGGTTAAAGTACACTAAACTGTTTGTGTATAGCCTTATCTTTGGTAACATATAGAAAGCGACATACGTCATATGCTTGAAATCAACGCCATACAAGTTATGAATGTAGATGAAAACATGTTTTCTTTCCTATCTACGAGATACACTCCAAGCTACACTCCTACACTAGACTCATTTTCTTGGGGGAGGGGGGAGGGGAGAGGGGGGTCCTTGTATCCCCTCCCCCAATAGTCGAAAATGTATTAGGGTGGTGTATTGGAGAGTTTAGATGGGAGAGTCCTCTTTTCTAAACCAATGTATTTAGAGGGAGGTGCGGACCCATCATAACACAAGTTTAAGGAAACTTCGTTCCCCCACTACACTCTCCAATTCACCTCCCCAATACACTATAGGACTTGGAGTGGTCAGGGGGACATTGTCGATCAGATGGCGACATCACCCTATCATGATATCATTCTCATTCATCATATGGGTGTTAATTGAAGGAAACGAGAGGTTTAGGACCACACGCTTTATTTAAGAGGAATACGATAGACAAAACAACCGATGTGTAAATCAGAGGAAATATGGAGGCTTCTAAAGAAAAACTACAATACATGATCATTCCTTTTCAACCAAAAGATTCCAATTTAGAAACATAGACAAAAAATTTGATATTGAAAACAATCAAACTCTTCCAGTATAGACATAGTGTTCCAAAAGGTGAACATCTTGATGTAAGCTCCTAGGAAGTATACTTAAAGAGGATTAACTATTCACATGTATCGTAGTGTATTGAAAGGGGATGATTGACCATGATTAGAGAGGTTGTAACTCCCATTGGCTTCTTCCCCCTTCACTGATGAAGGCCAAAACCTTTGTGGTGGTGCTCAAGGTCCCACAAGTCTACTTCCATATACTTTATTAGAGTATGAGCATATCCACTAGCACAAATCTTTTAGATAATTACTCCGGCAATTACGTCAATATCAATGAGATGGACTTATTACCACCACCTGACAACATGGCAATAACTTCGTCCATGGAGCATAACTCCATCATGCATGCCACCTCCACCAGGTGGGCTTCCTAAATTACCAGCCAACATGGTAGGATTGTTGTACATGGAGCATGACTAAATCAGAAATGCAACTTGCCAAAACTTAGGCTTATCATGACCACCTATCCAAATGGCAAGTTTTCCTTTTGGAGCTTCTCAAAACTGCAACCGTTGCTTGAAGGCTCGATGAGAACCTTAGATTCCTCTCCCCTATGGTGTGACAATGCCCTTGTTGCCGACCCAATTTTGCTTTGGATCACGAGTACAACTGTTGGATTGTGTCTTGTCATCATAGCCAATTCTTTCAAGAGGTTGCCATGGCTACTCCCCACCTAACAATGAAGTTGGGTATTCAGCTTCTACTGGCGATGTACAAGATCCACATGACAAAGGACCTCCTCCATCATGAAGGTCTTCTTCTCCACCCTCACCCTCTCTTACAAAGGTCTAGATGAGAAAAATCACATAGCTTGTTGGGGCTTCATCCCAGTTGGGGCTTCATTCCATTTCATCTTGCATAGTTGAAGCTAAGTTATTAGAAATGAAGTAAGCATTGGTGCACTCGTAGAGACGCTACCATTGATGGTGGTAAGTTGACTTGCTACTACAACCATGTGTTTTTTGTCTTCAAATGCATATTCTGGTGCTTTGCGTCTGTTTGCCTCTTATTGTTATTGCACACCTTTTGTTACACGCTTTGTTTCTTGAATTGTGGTTGTTAGTTGAACCGTGAATTATGCTTCTTTAACCAAGCTTGTTGGCTCTAGAGCTCTTTGCACTTGTTTGACCACATGGACGCTGTCTCTTAAGCTCATGGGTTGATTCAAATGTATGGATGGACAATGAGATGGTGTAGCTTGTGCACTCTCTCTCTCTCTCTCTCTCCCTCTCTCTCTCTCTCTGTTCTCTTCTTCTCTTTGACTATTGTAGGTGGAGCCATGTGTGAAATATGCACTACTCATCATGATGGAAGACAAATGCCATCTGTCTTCCATGCTCGAGTTTCTACACCTGCCATAATCTTGTGGACTTTGCAACCATGTTGAACATAGTATATAGATCCTCTTGTTCTACGCAAGCCAAAAATGACAAAGGGGGATCGTGCTCAATGCTTCAAAGAAGATTAATAGGGTATCCTCCTCAAGGTAGAACAAGGATGGTGAAGGGTGGCTTCATCAATCCATAGTGTTACTTCTGTTACTACATTAACTACATGAAGAGCCTACTCCTCTGATACCATGTAGGGTTGTAGGGGACAGATACAAGAAAATCCAACTACATCCCTGAGAGCCTTTGCTAAAACAAGGGAGGCCTTTCTACCCTAGGATGTTTTGTGATTCGAGCAAACATAGAGAAAGAAAAAATGAAGAGTGTAATCTAGTTAAAAATACAAGGTACAAGTACAAGATTTTTTAATTGAATAAAACTAAATAGAGCTAGTGTCCATACTTAGAGGCATCTCCTTTGCCTACACTAGGCCATAACACCTTGCTACATCGTCAGGTTTGTCCACACGAGGGTCGCTCTAGAACCCGCGAATCAGGGCCTCCTCCTTGCGAGACTCATAGCCATGACGCTTACGGGTTCGTCAGAGGGATCTCTTGTTAAGTCTCACAAGTCTTGGTATGCCAACTAAACTGTGGTAAACTGGGCACCTGTCATTGTTTTGTCCTCATCCTAGGCTAGTAGGCAGAGCCAAGCTTACACGGGCCTTGTTGGGATCTTTAGCAATATCCTCCACCAAGGTTGGCGGGTCAAGCTAGGCTTGCAAGGGCCTTGGAGGGACCTCCAACATGAAGCTACACCTAAGCTGGAAAGTAAAGCAAAGCTTCCATAGTCCAAGAGGGATCTCAAGCAGTACATTGATCAAAGTCACTAGAGTGGTCAGGTACGGAGGCCTGCATATTGACTTGAGATAAAGTGGATATTGTTCACTGAATATGTAAGACATAAGCCACTAACAATATATTAGAGATAATGGAGATGAACCACTTAAGATAGTTGAGTGTACCAGTTCCACCACATTTTTTACTTGTGGTCTCGGTTAGTTGATTGCATTGGTGGTGGTCCGAGAAGCAACCTCTAATGCAAGGTGAAGGTTCACCATAATCGTAGTTCTTGTACCAATCTGGCCACATGCCTTTTTTTATGCCATCTATCACAATGTCCATGATCATCAAATCATGGACATTGTGACTTATCATGGACTAGTAAGAGCCATTGATCACCTTAGCCAGAATCCTTGCATCTCAATACTCCTTTTCCATGAACATGAAGAGTCATTGTGTGGAATCCAGGTTGGAGAGAATTTCCTTGAAATGGGAGCTTCTCTCATCCTTGATTGTGTACTAGAACCATGGGGAAACTTCATTCTCAAGGAAGTTTCATGACGTTTTACTTATGCTCTGTGTATGATACCACATGATCACATATTGTTCGTGGATGGCCGTCAACATGAAGCTCGCACTAGAGCTCTTCCGTAGGTTTTCAACATGGCGATGAGGGATAACCATAGAATAGTACCTCCGGACTGCTGGTATAGAGCAGTCTAGACTTGTTGCCCTCACATTGCACCATGTGTTTTGTTGAGCCACGCGTGGTCCCACCTGACCATCAAGCATATGCACCATTGTATAGCTATTTCCTCTAAGATGCATGCACTATTGTCATCTTCATGTTTCCACACAAGCCTCCTTTCACACGCTTTACAATGTTTAAGCGGAAAAAGTGTGGTTCCT
>SZWC01017213.1:22583-61581 GCA_023375785.1 Penium margaritaceum
GGGGGGGGGGAGAGAGAGAGAGAGAGAGAGAGAGAGAGAGACTACGAGAGGGAGGGAGAGATATAAAGAATAAGAGGGAGAAAAAGAGTGTTGACTGGTCAAAAATTGAACACACACATAAAAGAGAACCCTTCTCATTATGAAAAACGTATTTCATACATGCTGAAAGAAGGAAATGCTCATGCAAGGTTATCCATTATAAAAAAGGCTTCCCACTCTTTGTGGTTATGCACATGAATGTTTTGAGGATTCCTTTCATGACAAAAACATCAATTCATTTGCAGGGGTCATCACGACACAAGATCTTGGACAGACATAAATGCATGAAACATGGAAGGGCTGCTTTTAGAAAGAGGTTCATATCACAAGGATGTTGATTTTCAGTTGAAGGAAACTCAAAACAATGTTTTTTTCACCGACGAAGATGTCACATTTATCAAGTTGGGATCCAATTTTGGGTTTGCGAAAAAAAACGTGACATGAATTCACATGAAGGAAAAAGAATGAAAAGACCTTGAAATGTGATTAAATACATCAAAACAACAAAGTCAAAGATGTGGTAATACATAGAGATATGGATAGAGACTTAGATATCAATCTCGATATGCATACTGTTCTGTTTATGACAGACAAGTCCTTAAACTCTATAAGTGGGCATGCTTGTTCGTGAAGCTATGGCCAACTACACGTAAACCTTGCAATTTTGTTTCATTCAGCAAGGGTGTTTTTGTAACCTGGCCTAGCCTCTGGTGTTCTGCTTCCAACGATGTTGACACTTTCGTCCAAATTCAAAAGGGGTTTACAAGAGTATCATGAAAGTTTTCAATTGTACAATGTTATCTAATTTAATTCTCAATAATTCTAGACTTTAGTAAGACCTCAACTGAATATACCCAAAAATCCCAACATCTCGTTGGAGATTCTGAAAGCGGCCACTCATGACCCCACATTGCAAGCCTAGCTTGGCTCAAGTTCCAAATACCTCCCACATGCCTCATATTCATTCTCAACATTTTTGTCATGCTAGACAAAAGTGAGATGGTCCACAGTTGGAAACGGGGCTCGTTACTTTTCAGGAGAGTGGGGTCATTTGGGTTTTTTTTAGAAGCAAAAAGTGTACTTTGTTGTAAGTGCCAAAACTTGGTGGTGTACATATAGCATACTGATGCAAGAAAATGAGGCTCGATCAAGCATTTGGGGTTTTGGGTAGATGCGTGACACAACACTGTGTCCTGGTTTGTTGGAATGAGAAGTCCCTTGTTTCGTTCGACGGGGTGTTTGAGACCGAATTTGGGGTTTGTGAGGTTTACCAAAGTTGCTAAAAAGAACCAAGTTTCAAGTCTCAAAACATTGAGGAACGTTGAGAATATGTTCCGCCGATTTTGGGAAGTGACTCAAAAAGTAGTCGTCAACACGCGAGGATTCTGGGGTAGTCCAGAGAATTCCCTCCGAGCGCAAAACAGTTCCCGCAACTAAGTCACGATGTAGGTTGGGAGCGGCGAGGCAAAATTAGGTTGCTTTTGGGTTTGAGCCCTTGGTGTTCCATTGGCATAATAATTCTCCCCTTTTAGCCGCAAAGTCACATCACGTTACTCCCACGTGCCCGTAGTTGGGCTCGATAGCCGTCGATGAGAAGATTGACGTGTTAGAGCATGCTGTACGGAAGCTATTGTGTGCTACGTCGTAGTTCTTCCATTTGACTAGATACCGATTGCTGTCTCTTTGTTGGCGGTGATCAAGAATTTCCTCAACTTCGTACTTGTGTTCGCTGTCTACAATCATGGGTGGCGGAGCTGGTGCCATTCTTCTATAAAAATCTTCTACAGGATCGATGTTGTGTCGTGGTTTACTATTGTGAAAAACCAGGTGTATGTGCATGTTATCGAGTAGGTGAATCTTTGCGACGATTGGAGTGCACATCTCCAAAGCATCAAAGGGATCTAACCACCGGTGTTTGAGCTTCAAATTGCTTAATCCGGGGAGTTTGAGGATCACAAAGTTGAGCAAAACTTTGTTGCCGTTCTTGAACTCCTCATTTTGCCGATGTTTATTGGATTGCCGCTTCATATCTGCTATAGTCTTTACAAGAGTTTGACTAGTTTCCTCCCAACTTTCCGAAAATTCTCGCCGATGTGCGTTGACGACGAGGATGCCGATATCAGTCTGTAGGCCAATTAGGGTGGTTGGTTCTGCGCCATAAAGCACCTCAAATGGTGTTTTCCCATTACAACAGATGTTTCCAAAAAAACTCGGATATTGGTTGCTTGAGTGCCAGGTCGGTGTTGTGAGGTTCGCATAGAGTGCGTACAAGTTCTTCGGTTTCTCCATCTGTTTACGGATGGAATGTTGTTGAAATTTGAAGTTGACTCCCATACTATCGCATTGTATCTGGTTAGAGTTGGCTTGTGAGCCGCGCATCTTGATCCTTCGTCATTGACGGCTTAACCTCATGCAGTCGGACAATTTGGTCAAGGGATAACCATGTTGCTCCTTTGGCGGTTACATCCTTAGTGGTGGGAATGAAGTGCGCCATCTTGAAAGATATGTCAACAAAATCAAGCATGGTGTTGAACCCTTTTGGTGTGACAAGCAAACCGGTCACTAAGTCCATAAAGATGTCGGTGCACGGTTTCTCTGGTATTGGGAGTGGTTGAAGTAGGCCAAGGGGTCTTGTTTGTCGACTCTTGTGGCACTGGAAAACATCATAGCTTTTACAGAACTTTGCGAATTCAACCCCCATCTTGTCGTACTAATGTTTTTTTGTGAGTTTCTACACACTCTTATTGGGTCGGGAGTGAGCTCCTCGACTTGTTTCATGGCATTTTTTGAGAAGCATGCACGTAGCTCCTTACCTTCATGGACGATGCCTTGATTCTTATGTTTTCTACGCCAATGGGAGCTTGTGAAATGGTAATTCATTGTGTCATAGGCCCTATGGTCCTCATAGCTTCATGTGAATAACCTTATCACGTACACGTCAGCTAGAATTTGTAGTGGGTTGACCTCCATGAGATCGGGCCGACGACTCAACGCATCCGCCCCATTTGTCTTCCCGAGCCGATACTTGATTCTGTAGTTAAAATTAGACTTGAGGAACCCTATCCATCAAGTTAGCCTTCGGTTGAGGTTTGGCTGCACTTTCACATACTTGGGGGCGTGGTGGTTTGTTTGAACCACACATGTGAAGCACTCCAAATAATAGTGCCAGGTTTTGAAGGCATGGATAACCGAAAGCATTTCTTTGTTGGTGGATCGAATACTTGAGCTCTACCCCGTGAAGCTTTCCTGACATGTATGGGATGGGTGTTCTCCTACAATGTTGTCTTGTAGGAGGAGGGCTCTGATTGCACAATCAGAGGCATTTTTGGTCATGATGTAGTCGACCTTCGGATCGGCCAATCAAAGGGTTGGCGCCAAGAGGTCAGAGATTTACGTAAAAACGTAAAATCTTTTGTTCGCAGTCTTCCTACTTCCACTCATAATTTCAGTGAGTGAGATCTAAAAGGGGCTCTAAAACTTGGGCACAATCCTTCACAAACCTTTGATAATTGTTTTACAACCCAAGCAAAATTTGTTCGTTGCATACTTTTGTTGGGATTGGCTAGTCCGCCACCGTGGATATCTTTTTTGGGTCCATAGATATCTGTCAACCGCCGATGATGTGACCAAGAAACTCGATTGAGCGTTGACCAAAGTCACATTTTGAGAGCTGCTCGAAGGAATTCTCCCACAAGAGGACCTCCGGCAATTGTTGAAGGTGTAATCGATGATCCCCTGGGGTTCTGTTGTACAAGAGGATGTTGTTGAGGTATACTTTGACAAAGTTATCAAGTTATGGGCAAAACATGTTGTTCAATGCTACAATGAATGTTGTTGGGGCGTTTCTGAGTCCAAATAGCATAACTTTGAACTCAAGGTGGTCATCACGCATACTGGAGGCAGTTTTTGCAACATCCTCGTTGACGGTACAAATTTTGTGGTAGCCACTCGGTAGGTCAAATTTTCTCAAAAACATTTGCTCCACGTAGTTGGTCAAAGAGCTCGTTTGCTTGAGGTAGAGGGTATCGATTCTTGATGGTGATGTCATTCAATGCCTGGTCATCCACGCAGAACCACATTTTGCCAGTTTTCCTTTTAACGAATACAACTAGTGTGGCAAATACGGAAACAGACACTCGGATGAACCACTAAGTTGGCATCTCATCCAAATATGGCTAGTGCTCTATGAGTTTGTGATTACTCATCCAATAGGATTTTTTGACGGTCGGTTTGCTACTGGATCTGCGCTCGATTCGGTGGTCGATGTCATGTTTGGGAAGGAGTTTGCTCGATTGGTTGTCGAGAAAACACCCTTTCACATTCCTTTATCAACGGAGCAAATTCCTCCTATGTTTGAAAACTGTGATACCAATGAGGCTGTTAAGGCTAATGGGGGTGTTGCATGAGTTGGGGCAAATAATTCCTTGCTTATGCTTCTCAAATCGACGTGGACCAAACACACCAAGCTCATCTCGTGAAGTATCGTTTTGCCACGTCATGCAAAATCAGCATTGTTAGCGGCCATTGTGTAGCTGCTGCAATTGTTCTAATGCTTTTAGTTGCCTTATTGTTGCTTGTTACACGTCTATTGGATTTTGACTAGTGCGCGAGAGGCAAAAAAAATCCATTGCATCTTGCGTTCAATGTAGACATTGTCGTTGCTCCAGTCGCCTCGCGGATTCAGCCAAAACAAAAAACTCGCCCTAGGATCACATTCTAGTCACTGATTAGGCAAGATCTTCAATCGCTTATGTCACGCAGATCCCCAATTTACTATCATAACGACTGCTTTAATCGACGGATGCAAAGTCGTTAATGAACGGTTTTCCTTCAAAATCAGAAGGTACGTGCTTCAAACTTACATTTCTAACCAATTCGTCAAACACAAAACTTCAAGATGCACTTCCATCAAGTAATGCCAACAACATTTTCCAACTCTTACATCCCCTTGGGTGCACTCTCAGTACTATCGCAGGCCAGTCATGCTTGCATCCCTCGTCAAACTTTTAGATCTCAGATACCCCCACATTTGGCAATAATAGCATTTTGCACGGGCAATCGTTTGCATAACATTTTTGGCGGTGGCAAGAGTTTTGTTTTCTAGTCCTGCCCTCGGATGTTTCCCAACTCCTCTCCTCTCTTTTTCCTTTTGTGCTGCTTCTCCCCTTTTTGGTTTTGCTAAGGGCAAAGTTATCATGATGTGCCCATTATTCACACAGTTTTTGTATGCCTGTTGATCTCCTTTTTGCTCAATGACTTCAACTTCCATGGGGGTTGAATTCTCTAAGTTCATCGTTTGATGCCCGTTGCTCTACTATGGTTGATGTTTTGGGCAGGAATAAGATTGGTTGAATTTTGAGTGAAAATTTGCGTAGTCAATGCGTTTAGCATTTGCATTGATTTATAGAAAATCGTTGGTGATGTCAAAGATTGTGGGTGCTTAGCAAATATCAGGTTTGAGGCAATTGTTATAGTGAAAAGAGAGTTTTTCCTCTACGAAGTGGTTGTTCGTAATAAACTTGCAGAAAATTTGCGTGTACTATGCCACATTAGAGAGCTGTTTCATCCGTTCTAGCCTAAAGAGAATCTGAATTTTCGTTTTTAGCTTCTCAAAGCAAGCGACACGTGCCTGCGTGAACTTGCACCAGTTGGATGGAAAATTTGTTGCTATTTTTTAGGTCGGGTGAAACCACTTCAAAGATAGTAGCCTAGTGCAGAAGATATGGTAGCCGTCAACGTCTTTGGCTGCGTAGTGCCCTTGGATGGCCAGAAGATTGGCCCACCAACTTAATGCTGTGCCCTACAATAGCGAGGTTGCGGGTTTCATCTTCAATTTATTAGAGTGAGCCCAAGCAGCGGTGAAAAACACCTTCAAAAGCATCTAGAAAATTGTAACGTTGGTCTATTAGGATTTACTGAATCAAATGCTTCACAAAGCCAAGGATGAATTGAGGCCTTGAGTAATCAATGAGCAAGCACTTCTCTTTGCACTTTTGAGTCGTGTATAATTGGGGCGTACTGTTGTAGTTGTTTGACAAGCGTATGTTGAAACGCTCTCATTTGCGCTAGCCGGCTAGTCAGCCACACAAGTTTTGACAATGCAGTTGTATTGGTTGTTCTAGTTGAGTTACCAGCCGTCATTTGATCTTCCCCCTCATGTAGGTCAAAGGTCCTTTTGCGGGGTGGCTTTGGCCATCGCCGGTGTCTTTGCCGGTTATCCCTACAGTCGTCGGGTGCGCTTGCTTCATGCGCTGTCTTTGTCGCAAGGCTTGTGAACTTCTCATCATCGGAGATGTGATTGAACACACGTGCGAGTATCGCATTGTTGTGACAATTAGTTTTGTTTCCCACCCACGTAAATTCGTTCTGATTCCATGTGTTACACTAGACGGAAATGAGATGGTTCATAGTTGGAAACAAGGCTTGTTACTTTCCATGAGAGTGGGGTCCTTTGGGTGTTTTCAAGAAGCAAAAAGTGTACTTTGCTGTTAGAAGAGCCGAAAGTCAACGATGTACACACAATATGTCAATGCAAGAAAATGAGGCACGGTCGAGCCAACTAGGTTCTTGGCGGTTTGCGTGACATGACTCGTCTCCTGAGTCTTAGGGTCTAGAAGTCCCTCGTTGCTTCAACAAGGGGCTTTCGGACCAAATTTGGGGTTCGCGAGGTTTTTCAAAGTCGCTCGAAAAACCTTGTCTCTAGTCTCAAAACATAATGTCAAGCATATGTTTTGGAGATTTCCAGAAGTGACCCGAAAAAGCACTCATCAACACGTGAGGATTCTAAGGTATTTGAGAGAATTCCCTTTTAGCATGAAAACGTTGTCGCGACTAAGTCGCGACTCCCTATATGCACTCATCTTGGATGACAAGTTTTTTTAAAGTTGTCCTCTGAGTATGCATGTAAGTTTGAATCATTATTTAACTCTCCCAAGTTCTAAGATTTTCATTTTCTTCGCACCTCATACCTTGTAACCACCTATAATATAATCTACGTAAAACTTTGTACGAAGGAAAAACATCGCTCAAACTGCAACCAATGCATGAAGTATAAAAGGAGAACCTTGCAGGAGTCTTTTGCTGGTTTCACCATTTACAAGTTTGCAAACATCGTGACAAAAGTGGGGAATAAAGCAAGCACACCCAGTGAAAATTGAGTGTTATGAAAGATGGTTTCAATCATGGAGGATCAATAGAACATGATTAATGATTCCCTTAAAGTTAACTGAGCATCAAGGATAAATTTTGTAATGAATGGCACAACATCATCAACCTAAATGACAAAATTGGTGATGGACCCTTAAGCTCGATAAACCGTTGGCCTTCTCCGTTTCCCCTAGGGCCAAAAGCTAACAAGATGGGAGGCATTGGATGAAATGCTTACATTAACAAAGACTTGAAAGAAAAGATGTAAAAGATCAAGATGATAAATACATTATTTGATCAATGAGTCAACGTGGAGATGGGGGAGCTACATAATTTGTGTGAAAAAGAAGCGAAGTTCACTAAGCAAGATCTTTAACTTTCAATTAGACCCCAACTTCCACCTACTATCTGTAAGCCGTTTTATCTTACATAATCAAATGGAACTACTGTTACGATATTGCTAGCGTTTTTGGAATAGTAATGAACTGTTGTTGGGGTAAAACATGCTTAGCATGGCAACCTACATTTTGCATGGCAAGGCTTTAAGTTGGTAGGCTAGTATAAGGACCGTCCAACAACAAAAGGAGAGTAGTGGCGCTAGATCTATGGCTGTTACGAGTGTTGTGACATCATTGATTGTAGGTAATCTACCACTCAATAAGATGAATCTTTTGTGGGGAAAGTTTCCGACCCTGTAAAACAATGACATGGACTTCATGGATGCCACTGTGGCATGTTTTCGAATGATGAAGAAGAAGTATGACATCTGGCACGATGTTCAATGCTCACATGAATAAGATGTCTGGTGCGTGCTATAGTATTCAAATATTTTCATTTACTAGAAGATAAGATTAATTTTTTTGTTGCAAAAAAATAACAAATGCATAGTTTAGGGGGTTCGGTACAACATTAGAATTTGTATTCACCACTATTAGATGTTTTCAAAAGAAGAGACCAGCCAAGGCTCATTAGATGCCATTGTTTCAGGAATTAAAAGTAACACCAAAACAAGGTTAAGAAAACATAAATTAAGGGTTCATGAAGATAGTGTACATAGTGTTTTCAAAATTAGAGTGATTGAAGAATAAGCTTGTAACGTATCACCTCATTACTAGAGTTTTCAGTTTTCACGTAACTTTTCATTTATGAAAAATAATGCATTAAGGATTTTCAATGGTTAGTTGTGGGTGGAAGGTGATGCGTGATGGAAGCTATTGTCTAGATATTGAAGTTGCCAAATTTTAGAATTGTTTTTCTACATTTGTTTGCGAGCCATGCACGGATAAGGAACTCCATTGTTATGATTTGGTGTTGTGAATGTTGACATGCTAATGAAAGGGTCATTGCTCTCGAGTGTTTGAAGAAATGTTTTGTTAGAGACATTGAGCTTTTCCCATGCTACTTTGCTATGTACATCATACTAAGAAGTTTATGGTTGTGTTTATCATATCAGCCAATTTCTTATTTTCTCTGTTCATTTCATGCTCCTAAGCACTAAATTTATCCATTTAGATCATAGATGTGGCCCAATCCTTATACCCAATTGATGTTCAAGGCATTAACCACATCTGTTTGGTAGAAGATGCATTTTTCTAAGCCTCATTACTTGCAAAGAAGTACAAAGACTTGTGTAGTCCAAATAGGATACCCTGAGAGGTTATTTAACATTATATTTGTAGTTTGGAAGACTCCATGGATGTGTCATGAATCTTGATGGAGGATTTCCACTCCAATTTCTTATGCAAGGAGCAAATGTTTCTTCTTTGATTTCCTTGTAGTTGTGATAGCTCATCCATCCATGAGAGTGCCAACATCAAGGTGATAGATCCATGAATTTTAATATAAAAATACCATATGTTAAAGCACAATTAAAATTAATTCCATTTCCATTTTCATGGCCATGTCTGTATGACTACACGAGCCACTTCTTGAGAGAAGCTAGGGGAGTGTTGTGAGCCTTGGCATCCTACAAATTCATTATTAGCAATAATCCTCTCCTAAAACGGAAACTCTCATTCTCAGATTTCGGTTGTTCTACATTTGCACGGGTAGAGCCCATGCAATTATTAATCAATGCAATGATCCTTTTTCTCCGAATAAAAAACCTCAACTTACGAATTTATGGTGTCCTTTTTGTGAATTGCAAACAGAAAAAAAAAGAATCTAGGTTTGTGGAGATCAAGGGAAAAATATGTTCGAGGTTTTTTGCTGTTGTGACCGAATGCTACCCATGGAAATTTCATTTAGATTTCATTACAAATGGCAATCTAGGTTTTTGAGTTTCATCTTTGCGTGGTTCCTGTTCATTCTCTACCCTGTGTCTTGAATGTTCCCTCTTGAAACCCCTCGCAAACTGTTTCTAGAAAAAACACAAATCCCTCTTTAGAGGGGGTTGTGGCCATTCTTTGAGGTGTACTGTCGTCAACATGTTGACTTGAACTCTACAAAACGTTGACATTGCATGAAGAAAGGGAGAATGCATACTCGCTGGGTATGACCTAGATATTGTGTGGAAAAAGTATACACTAGCGATATGGCTTTGTGGCGTTTTGCATCGGCTTTCTAATATCAACAGTCGGCGGCAAGTGTCTTCCCTTGAGAACATTGCATCCGTCGATGTCGAACGTCAAATCGACAGCATTTGAACCCCCTTTGTTTTGCCGTCAGTGAAGACATCATCCACGCGCGCTTACCGGAACATGTGTGCATACACGCGTGCTACCGAATTTGACGCTAAATAGGCGCAGCATCGGTTCCGTTCTCGTGTGGCTGCCGAGAAGTGAAACTAAGTGCGGCTCGAGGGTCTTGGTGGGTAACCACGACATTCCAGTTTTTTTGGGTTGTCAAGTCGCTTCTTTAAGGGGTCACGCAACCTCCTTTCATTTTTCATTTGAGGTTTGACAGTTGGCTGCTGATGTGGAGTGTTTTCGTTGTCGTGGAACAGAACCCATCTAAGAGTCGTTGTTTTGGTAGTGATGAATGGAGGTTAAAAATCCAAATGGAAAAAAGATCGGCATTCGGCTGCGAGGATAGTGAAAAGTCATCCTCCGATCGCAACCGCATTCTCTTGAAACGTGAGGACGGGGGAATGAGTGCAATTACCTACTCATTGCTCGGATCGGATGACGACGGAGCTAAATCTGAAAGTTTGAAATTCAAAGCGTCATGAAAGCGACTGCCACTGCGAGGCAGTCAACCCTCGTTGGTTTTCAAAAATTTCCAGTCAAGTTGTGAAATCTGCGTGGAAACCACCTCTCCAAGCCATGACAGCGACAGCGGGAACAAAGAGTGTTCTGAAAGTTTTTGTCTATATGTGAAGCAAGCTGTCAATCCGCCGGCAGCAAGCTGGCACTTGTCCGTTCATCTGTACGGACTTGTCTTTCACTGCACGATTTGACACGTTCTCGCATGTCCGTGTACGTTCATCGTGATGTCAGCGAGCCGCACACAGTTTCACTTCTCGGCAGCCAGAAGAGAACGAAGCATAAAGCCCCGCGCGCGTACAGAAAGTCTTTAGAAGGGAAATGCTCAAGAACGCATGCATGACATTGTAGTCGAAAAATAGAAAACAAAAACTTAACGATGAAAACCGATTTCTCGATCCAACCATGTGGCGAAAGTATGTCTGCATCCGAACACAAATGGCAAAGCAGCCTGCACATCCGTACATCTATCATCCAAAAAGAGATGGGTTTCATACAACCGCGTCGAGTTTAATCAACTGCAAACATTCTCGAAGGCAATGCGTACAGAATCGACAAAGAAGATCTACGATCGTCCATAACGAGGAGATAACGTGTGGCCAAAGCCCCCTCATTTGTGCCATCGGCCTCGCGCTTATTTGTTTGTTTTAAGGTTTGGCCTCTGCATTGTTCGATTTGCAATCGAACCGCACATCCAAACCTTGGTTACATCCCGCCCGCTCTGTTCCCCCGTGTTCGGCTCCCCTGGCCAACCTCGCGTAGGCCAGCAAGTGCAGACGCGCCTATTGGCCACCCGCCCATTCGCTTTTCCTGAAGTTGATGGTTTGGCTGCTCAAACTTGCTTGCTGGCGGAAACAGAATCTACGTATAGGTCCTGTTCAGGAAGTTGATGTTTTAAAAGTCTGACGACGACAAACACATAGTCGACCGATGAGGTCCAGTCCACATGCCGGACTGCAAAATTCAGTGGTCGGTTTCCGCTAAAGCTGCTGAAAAAAGCGCTTCTTTCAATTACACAAGGTCGTGCGCATCGTATGACGATTGATCGTAAACATCGGCGACGGCTTTAAGAAAAACGTCATACGATGGGACGGCACAGAACAATAGATCATGAGAAGCGCCCAGACACGAACATCACAATATGCCACCATGTCTAGGATTCGACAACAACTAGCATCCTGAAAAAACTTACAAATTTTCATAATTGACTTCTTTCCCTGAAATGAAAAATATTTGGGTCAAACACAAGCATCGGGAAAAGTCGTACAGGACCTTGGGACAAGACAAACATTTTTTACAGGTCTCGTACTTCATTCAATTTGTTGTCATGCGGGTTCGACATTCTAAAAATGACGAAGAGGTTGAGAAAATCTCAGACATCGACAAATGTCTACATTCGAACGGAAAACCAACCTTGGCGTGAAACAACCTTCCCAATACCAACGTGTCACCCACAATATGAAGCTCGGCAAAGATACAAGGTACCCCGTTCCGGTTTTGCGAAATCACTATACAACCCATTCGTAGGATTTTAAAATCCA
This sequence comes from Penium margaritaceum, assembly GCA_023375785.1. Lineage (NCBI taxonomy): Eukaryota > Viridiplantae > Streptophyta > Zygnematophyceae > Desmidiales > Peniaceae > Penium > Penium margaritaceum. The sequence goes on from SZWC01017213.1 coordinate 34,513, forward strand.
TTCACCCCGTGTTTCGATTTTTTATCTCCATGAGCCCCGACTTAAAACATTTGATCTCAGGACGCCCCGCAGCCAGAGTGCCGGTGACAAGGTACCTCGTCAGGTACGTGGTCATTGTCAAGACATTTCCATTTTGCGACATCAGTGTAATCTCTCAATATAAAAATATTATTGTTATGAAAAACATTTATGAAGTCAATGAGACCTTCCAAAAAATGCGGGGGGGGGGGGGGGGGGGGGGGGGGGGGGGGGGGGGGGGGGGGGGGGGGGGGGGGGGGGGGGGGGGGGGGACGGATACATTGCACAACGTCATTTGGGAAGGGGGGGGGGTTTGAAAAATAAACACGCAAGCAATTCAAAGACGACACCCAACGATAAGAGGCTTTTCCAATTGTTTCTTAGGACGTGTTCCAAGAAATACGAAAAATGCTAAGAATACCTTAGACGACTCAATAAGGAAACGCAGTTGATTGCGACGTTACAATAAACCCCTCATACCGAGGTATACTGGAACAAAACAATCTACCCCGCGGGCCATCACGGGGTTTATTGTGACCGAAAAAGTGAAGACGGAGCTTTTGGTGCTAAAACAATAAGAGGCGGGGTTACCGGTGAACAACATTTCGGCGATGGGGGGTTTGGCGAGTTTGGTTTCTGAACCCGGGGTATCTTGATATTTTCTTCTATGAAGCTCTTATCTTTTTTTTTCATTCTACAAAAAACCTATCAAAACCCCCAGATGATTTAACTCTTATGGTCCATTCTACCCAAAGTTCCTTGGGTCCAAAAAAGCAAAACAATAATGTTAATACATTGAGAAGCATAACAATGATTTCAAGGTTGTCTGTTTTGAGAGATAAAAACAGAAGATACTAACATTTGATCTCAAGTTTTCACATGTTTTTCAATCGTTTCAATGCTTAATCTGAATGCAATCTTCCATGATGACATTTTTATAATGAAACCCTCAACGAGTTCACTTTCTTTGCTCCCAAATGTTATGAATGGTAGAATTTCAACATATAGAAAAACACAAGTCAGGAAAAAATTAGTGCCATAATGCTTAGTTAATGAAAAACCCTTGCGAAGCCAAATTTGTTAATTCAACTTGTTGAAAAAAAAATCACAGGACATCACATTTGCGGAGTTACAAAATGCAAATACAAATAAGATAATTATTTTTAACCCATTGTGAGAGTGTATTAGAACAATCATCTGAAATGAGCACTCAAATAAAAAACAAAATGAACTACAATGCATTGATAACTATCAAATGATCCATGGCATGTAAAAGCGAAATTAAAAAACGATTATGTCTTCATCTTGGTCATGAAAGTGGAAAATGTCATCTTCACCATGTAAAAATCTTTTTATCCAGTATGCATAGTACTTACGTTCTAAATGCGGCTGCCATTTTGAACTATGTTTCAGTAAAAGGCATGAAGGTACTTTTTTTATGATTTATCGTAAATGTGAAAACATACGAGGGAGTTCCTAAATGTATAAATTTCAAAACAAAATCATGTTTTAAATTACCCATCATGATGCAAGGAATACAAATGAATCGAATTCTTTAGCTCATTGGATTCCCATAATGACTAGGGTTCTTCACATATTCATGAAGAATTCACACAAATATTTGCTCACCTTTGAGGAAAAAATGAATTCACATCATGCATTATTTCCTACAACTAAGATATGATAGTTTTCCATGCCTCTTGTTCGATTTCCTTCCCTACACTAGATAGATAACCAATAATGGCAAAAAATACTTAAAATATCATTGAAAGATTTTTGTATTTTTCTCATAGTGTCTTATGAGAAGGAACGATGGGAAAAGTATTTATTTAAGATAAGGGTACAGTTATAGCATCTATATTTAAGATAAAAATTCATCCCCCTCCACATATTTTAGGTTTTAAGCCTTACTATGACATTCTTGACCTATATGTGTTGATCAGCTTAAAGTAGGTCCAAAACTAAATATGGTTATGATGTAAAAAATCTAATTTTTTTGTATCATTTCATACAATGGATGTAATTTTTCTCATGACAATTTCCTAATGATGAAAAATTTAGTGATTCTTAGAACATAGTGAAATGAAAGTTTTGACATTAAAACAGAAAATTCACTTTCATGGTTTCAACATATTTCTTAATCTTTGTTTTTTTTCAACTTGATGCAAGTTTGAATTCAATTTCTCGTTTTTTTCCAAACCTTGACATCCCTAAGCACACTCTTTTAATGCAATTCGAACTTCCCTGAAGTGGGTCATGGATGTCAAGGTGCTCCTCACCTTTGACATGTTAAGCGAAACACTGTATTAGGTAAAAGGATTAAGATGTGTATTTTATGTGCTCGAGAACACAACGTGGAATATCCGTCCAATGAACTTTTTAAGTACCATGGAAGTGTGGTTCTTTACTTTGGGATCCTTTCGAAGATAGAGAATACGTTAACAATGTACATTTGGAAGTGTACATTCAAAATAAAAAATGACTACAAGTCGCTTTCACTTTTGGATCCTTCAGTGTGATTCATTGATTATTTTATATGTCCCATTCTCTAACCTCTTGGGAATGCACTAGACTTGATTTGTCTCTAGAAAAAAAATGTTTAGCATATCAAGCGAGAAGGTGGTCATAAACGTTGATGTGCCCCCTCGATTTTTAAAGATTATTTTTGGGATTTTAAATTAAACATGGAAAATTACATGAACATTATCAGTACATGAAGATTTTTTTTATTCATGGCTGAATTGATTTATCCATCTCTTGAGCGTCGCAGATCGTCCTTCCTACACTCATCCTAAGCATCGACCAATTGGATGGGTTTCAACCATTGGAATGAACCATATCCCTTTCCTAAGAGACCAGGTTTTGGTGGGTGTTTGAAAGAATACGCCGAGCAACAAGAAATTGGTGTATTCTTCATCTATGATTTTTATTCTTTTGAACTTGATGGATGGTCAACATAGTGGTGTTTTTCCAAATCCTACTCATACTCTCCACAATGCTCTCCTCAAATCCATTCAATTGAAATGCGAGGGAGAGGTGGGAACACGATGGGTACAACAAAATGGCTGCCTTAACTTCTAAAGGTGATTTTTAATCAAAGAATGAATGTTTAATCCGTTCAACATATGAGACTTGATATTTCAACATTCTCAGGCGGATATTCACCAATTGCAACAATGGTAAACTATGCATCCCTCATTCCATTCAACTTGCTCGACAAAACCTTTCCATTGCCCAATTCCATATGAGATACTAAGCAACAATACATTTTCATGAATTTTTTCTCCTTCACACATAAAAATAGCCTATGGATTAGAAAGGTGGAAATCAACTCATTTGTTGAGTTAAAGAAAAAAACTCCTTTGCTCACAATAAGTGAAATGGTTGCATAAGTTATAGTGTTGTAGTTTCTTTTGTGGAAATGAAGTTAACTTAGAATGTATGAAATCCTATAGGAAATCACTAAATTAATAGGATTTCCAACAAAACACGTGCGTATGATAAAACAAGTTTCATAAACTTGAACATAAACTTGAAAGTGACTAAGTGGAATATAGGTAAGCATGGATCAAAACACGTCCTTAAATCTGAACTTTTACATAAGATGTGTTCTCATATCAAATACACTTAAGGAATTTTTTTTAAATAAATTACAAATAGAATTTCACGTCTGTGGGAAAAAATTACACGCATCTTTGTTATTTTTAGCAAAGAAAATCCTCAAAACACATCCAAATTCGATATTCATTTAAAAAAAAAAGTCTCACTTCGAGGAGGGGAACAAGGATCTGCACGTTAAAACCTAGCATCCTCCAAGTAAGTTCAGATTGAATTTGAGAAGGAGAGTAATGTTTTACTAAAATCAATCCTCGGTGTCTGAGGTCTTTTCAACGGTCATGAAAACACCATGTGCATAAAACCATGAATTGCATTTGTTCATGCAAAAAACTAGAACATTTGTAATTAAAGTACTCTTGGACATAATGTTTAACACATACAATGTGTTAATATATAAAAACATGTGATGGATACATACATCACACATGAGTATGTTTAGAGATCCCAATGCTCACAAGTGACATCTCATACTAAGTCATAAAAGAAGACACTTTGTAACTGTAGTTGCTGTATTAAGTGTATTAGTTGAGCAACACATGAAGTGATTGAGACATGACTTAGATTTAGCTAAATGAGATTGTGCCCGTTTTGGGAGCCATCTCACAAAAGAACTATGTGATGATGTACTTTATAAATGTACTTAGTGAAAGTGCTAAAGGTAGAACTTGGCAAGCTAGGTGAATGAGGTTGGAGTGATGTTTTGAGTACCTGATGGTTTAACTATTATGTAAAGAAAATCAAGGCATCATGAACTAAAAAGGATTAGTATACCTTCTTACATCCTTCTATCTAGGGGGGTTAAGGAACATATATACAGTTGTGGGTGGATACAAGAGCACGTATGCTTGGTGAAAGGTCACTTGGTTACTATGAGGTGAAGGGCTTCTAAATGTTTGAGGGTCACTAGCAACTGAATAAGAAGGAAAAATAGAAAACCCATGAGAATTTGAAGATGAATTCAAAACATAAGGGTCATCATTCAACTAAGAGATTGCTCTTGAAACCTATCCTCTTCCTTATGAAGATATGAACCAAATGAGTTGTACAAAGCTTTCCACGGTTTTTAGGTGCTTTCACAAGAGTTTTAAAGTTGTATTTGATCTCTTTAACGGGAATTTCTTGACATAATCCCTTAGTTAATGATGGTTGGGAAGGTTACAACGGAATGCAATCCATGATGGTAGTTTTCTATGGTGACGATGGTGTTGTGTATTTTTCTTTTGCAGTTGGAAGGCAAGTTGTAGGAGGTGTAGAGGATTGCATAGAGGAACTTTGAAAAAACACCATGAAAAAACAATCATCATGCATTATGAAGTTATTCATACTCATTAAAGCCGCCAATGGATTGATTGTTAAGGGTATGAGGGTCCTTAGGGAGATGATGTGCTTTTCTTAAAGAGGACATGGTTGTTAAAATGTCACGTACATATGATTCTATCATTGTGATGTACCAACAATTTAGTGGAGCTACTTTTGTTACAGAACGAAGTTCTTGGGCTATTTAGAGGACTTATCTTTGAATGCGGTGTTTTCCCTATGTATAAACCTGATTTTTGATGAGCCTAATGGTTGCTTGTGTCAAATGGTGCATTTTTTCCCTCTCGAAATAGGTCGTAGGTTTACTCTACGTTTTCAAGATTTTGCAGAAAATATATAGTTTCTTGTTCCTAAAGAAGTTGTAAAGAAGGACACGATGCATAATAGAAGGTCATCTGGTTGCACTTTTGAATGATTCCAGTCTAAGAAGAAATTAAGGATATTGATGAATGGCTGGGTGTGTCCTAGTTGGTGATTTGTGATTATTGGATAGCATACAAAGTCATGGAGGTGGATTATTTTGGGTACCTTGCCAATTGTTGAGAGGGTTACATCATCAACTTTGTGTTATGGTACTTTTTTGATCTTATCAAGGGGAAATTTGCCACAAATGCCTTTGATTGAGGTATCACGATGAAACATTTTGGTGTAATGTTAATCAAAGCTCCTTTTTGGCATGATTTTGTAAGAAAGAATTCAAAAACTTCGAACAACCTCTAAAAGAAAGTTAGTAACTACCCTTAGTTTGAATGTCAAAGTAAAAGAAGCCAATGATTCACCTGTTATCTCCACTATAAATGAAAATGTTTTTTTCTTGATTTTTTATCTCTTGAAATAGCCCTATCGAGGCTATAGAATAATATTCTTGGATCAAGAACCTTCAAGGAAGGGCTTGCATGCTTGAGTGGTGTAGCAATGGGGCTCCCCATGTTCCTTACAGATTCTTTTAGAACTTCTTCAACAGAGGTGCGTCACTTTGCATAGGATGGATATTACTAGTTGTAGGAGACTATGCGCGTTCACATACAAATTGAGTATGATTTTGGAATTTCCACTTCGGTGGCAATAGAGAGTTATACACACATCAATCGTATAGTATAGGTGAATGGTCCATAACCATGGACGACACTATGTTGAATATAATGTTTTTGTTTTGTACTTGTTGACGCAATTGGTGAGGAAGTCGGACGTTTTCCTGTGTGCAAACAATAACTAGGGTTATGGTGTCATCTAGGACCTGATGTAAAATTGAATGGATCTTGAAGCTGTTGTGCATGGCAAGAGTGTTATGTTGTGTTGAGTTGGAAATGTTATTTGTTGAATCGTTTTCCACAAGTAAAGGCATTTGATCTTTTTGACGTACTTTCACTACTTTCAAAAGGATTTATACACATATTCTTAATTGGTACTGTTATATGTGAATTTGGTTTTCATTTCAATAGGAAAAAATATTGATATGCCTTTAACAAGGCATACGTACCCTTTGATGTTGCATGAACATCAGGTCATGTGCAAAAACAAGTGACCTTTTAACATTTTATCTTCAAACATATGTCAGAGCAGTGATCAACTTGTACGCTAGATGTTACATTGAAGTGTTGTAAGGACAAATATTACATCACTTCTATTCAAGTTTGTAATGGAAGAGTTTTTCCATAAGAAACAAACCGTTTGATTGTTAATGATAGGTCGGATCGGGTACATGTTCTTGCAAAAATGAGAGAATTGACATGTGTAAGGTTGGTTTTCTCCATAAGGGAGCCTCCATCACTTTGTTGTGGTGGAAACGATTGAATTGCAAATGGCTTGCCATAAACCTTCTAATCAATATTGAATAATTCCATGATCGTTTTTACGTATGATGCTTCTCCAAGGATTATGATGCATGCTTCACGATCAAAATTTATGTGCATGCCAAGGTAGAAACTCATGTCACCCATTATTTTAATGTCGAGTAGACGTCTCATGGTCATAACTCTTGTTGATGAGAAGTCTTTATTGTGTTTAATGAAGGGAATATCATTTACATGAATGTGAACGTAGAAGTCTAGTGATGACATTGCAACATTTTGATTAACGGAGAGACGGTATTCGGAGGAGGAGGTGGTGAATTTGAGGTTGTCGCGGACGTTTTGCAATTTTTTGTTTCAAAGAGGGGGTCAATGTTTGAGCTCGTAAACACGTTTGATAGGATTTCAAGCTTTTGTGGTTCTAACTTCGTATCCCTTAGGTTTTTTCATGTAAATTGTTTCGTCAATGTTGTTTTCAAAAAGCATGTTGTGGACGTGAAGTTGAAGTATCTCCTAACAGAAAATGGCTCTAAGAGAGTGCATGATTTGAGCTGTAGTGTAGTGGCTCACCTAAGCGTAGGTATCAAGGAAGTCCTTCAAGGCAAATACCAGATGTTGTTGTCAACAAGGCACTTTCAGATTGTTGTTTGGCTTTGTCTTCATAGAAAAGACCATTTTTACTCCTAATGTCCATTGTCTTGAAGTGAGTTTGATGAGTTCCCAACTGCCTTCGTTAATGATGTTGTTTTATTTTGCATCATGCGCTTATTTGTGGGTTTGAACGTGAAAACCGTAAAGGTCTTTGTTGGTCTTTGAAGGTTTAGCTGGTACATTGTATTTAGGTGTTAAGGAAGTGAGTGTTGTTGAGAAAATACTTGTTGAAAATGTCTGCCCTTTGATAGATGTTGTTTTGGTTTGAGAGATGTTGCTAGTGGCATGTGGATGTTTTTGTGTTGTAGTTGAAGAAGGTTTTGGGAGTACCAAAATTTTGTATTTTATTGGTTGTTCGGTTGTTTTCTAAGCCTTCCCTCATGACTTGAGTTATTAACCTTCTCAAGCAAAAAATTCATGTCCTTGGGGCCCATGGTCAAAGATTTTCCATGTGAGAGGTGATGGCACCCGTTTTTCATTATGAAGGGTTGTGTAGAATTCAGCAACGCATCATGCAACTCTTGTAGCTTCATTTAGGTGATTTCTTAATGTTCCTTCTTTGCAAAGAAACACCTTTTATGTACAACTGTTGTCTTTAAAAGTTTTTTGTTTTCCATTGTTCTGGTTGTGTTGTTGGGATTCTTGAAAAGGACAATGTCATAGCTATTCATGGAGTGATGTGTTATGGTTGCAAAGAAAATCCAAGCTCTTTCGTTATAAGTATGACTGACGTACATTCCAAATGTTTCTTTGTGATTGTACTTATGCCATTGTACTTAACGAACATGGTAGACATCCACATTGTTGAATTTTTGTAGGCAGCTAACATCGGGCTTCTTGTTCTAGCATATTACATATGGAGATCTATTTTGAAGGCTAGATGTGTATAATCAATTTTTACCTTATTTGTTTTTTAGATCTGCTATAAACCATTGATAATCTTGGATATCTTTTGTGAGCACTATGACCCTCAAAATCTCATCCAGAGTATGGTTATACCATTTGGCCATATCATTCTGTGCTAAAGTGTGAGGTGTTGACTTTTGTTGTTTGATTTTGTGCTCCTTGAGAAAAATTAGAAATTCCTTAGAAGTAAAATCTCAAGAATTGTTCTTCATTTAAAGGTTTCAACTTTTTCATGATTTCTTGTTAAAAATCTTGGAACACATTCCGAAAGGAGTTAAGGAATGGGCTACGGCTGATGAAATACAATGTTTAAATAAAATTGTTCGCACCTTCGAAGAACACAAAAAGATCTTTGATCAATTTATTGATATTCAAAATGATATAGAAATTCCCGTGTGGACAAGGTGTAACTTTTCTTAGATGTGGATTTTGCTTTTGAAGTGATGGATTGACCTGCCACTTTGATTTGACATAATATTCAAAAGGATGTACTTGGTTATCTTTTGTTGTTATAAAACCATTGACGAGTTGATTGGAATGTGGTTGAAGTTGTATGTTGTTGATATGTTTGGTTTGAAGATGAAAGAATTCTTGTGTTTCTATGTTTTTTAATGATGAAATCTACTAAGAGAAGCTAATGTAGAGAAAACGTGTGAAGTTGCATTTTGATCGTGTTGTTCCTCTTTAGTTCTCCTTTAGAAACTTGATTTCATGTGGATGTGCTTACGTGAAGTTACGTGTCCCTGGTGGAAAAATGTATTCCTTTCATTTTTTTCTTTCTCATGGAAACCAGGTTAGTTGAGTTGTCAAGTATTAAAACATGGTAACATCTATGTTTTGTAAGCATAAGAATTAATGGTACCATTTCATTTGATGTGGGTTTGCTTTCATGTTTACGCCCATGAGTATAGAGATTTTTGGGTGAGGATAAAGATTTCTTGGAGTGTAAGGATCAAAAGAGATGTTTCTTATGTTACGATTGTCAAGTTAGGAAAGCCTTGAATACCGCAACAATTTCTTGTTCTTTGAGACAGGGAAGTTTGAGTAACAAAACAATCCTTTCTTTTGTCCCACAACATCAAATGTTGCTCTGCAAGGTCCGGATTTTCTTCTTCCTTTTTCCTTATCATGTTTCTTCTTTAAGTTTCTAAAGAATTAAAGAGCTTGTTTCTCTATAGTAGGTCATCGTTGTTTTCATGTAGAATTTGACATTTTCATACGGTCTCTTTCTAGTGGATGTCGCTGCCACATGTATAACTTCAAAGTCTCCCTTTCTAATGCAATATCTACACGTTCTGCTATAATGTTTCCATCAACATAGGCAGTTTTATGCAAACAAAATTGAAATATCGAGGAAGAAATTCTACCTTGGCTTGTTGCAAATTATGACTTCTCATTGAATATGGAGGACATCTTGGAGCGCGAATGAGAAAGATGAACAAGTGTCCTCTCATTATGCTATTCAAGTTTCTTGACAAGTTGTTGTGAAGTGTAGCACCATTATACAGGCATAGCAAAGTCGTTGACAAATCTTTGACTTGTTAAACTAAAGTTGTTGTCAAAGTAATGTCGTTGTCAAAGTAAAGTTGTGGTGAAGTGAGGCAAATCTTTGACTCGTTAAAGCAAAGTCGTTGTCAAAGTAAAGTTGTTGTGAAGTGAGGCAAAGTAAAGTTGTGAAGTGAGGGAAATATTTGACTTTTTTAAGTAAAGTTGTTGCCAAAGTAGAGTTGATGTGAAGTGTGGCACCATTGTACACTCGTACTCTTTGTGCATGTTTCGTTCTTAAATATGTCAGTTGAATTTGTTTTGAAGTTGGGTACTTTGAGCCTCAAACTCAAAGTAGTTTGATGTGCTCTACAGAAGTTTGAGGAGTGTACATAGTAATGTCATAAACCATATTGCATTTCTTCCCTGAATGCATATTTCTTTAATCGTTAAAAGGCTTCCACTTTGTTCATGGTGCTTGCGTACCTCAAGTCTAATTTTTTTTTATCAAGGGTTGTCACCTTGCTTCAATACCATGTGAAGAAAAGAAGATCATTTGTGGGTAAATGCATATTTGGACACAAGTTTTAGCACATATGCCTACGTTCAATACAGACACATGATCAATACATACATCACATATGGGTTTGTACATAAATGAAAATGCACATAGCTTTTGTCTCAAAATCGAAAAATGTAGTACTAGTCATCGGTTTTCGATTTGTGCTAGTTGGGAAGTGTAGAAAGTGTTGCAAACAACCTATAGATGTAAGTAAACCATAGGGTTACCTTTTTTGATGCTCTTGTTGATGGGATGGGTTGGAGATACATATCTATCTATGTGGTTGTACTACCACCTAGTACAACACAATGGTCACTTGGTAACTAAAACGTTACCTTCAAGGTGAGGGGACGAAGGATAATGAAGGCTCAGAAGATATTACTAGTTGAATATAGTTTAAAGGGCCACTGGAGGTTGAAGACAAAATCACTATTGAAGGGTCACTTGCTAACTTAAAGATTGATCGTGACAAGTGACCTCCCACTTGTGAAAATATAAACCAAGGTACTCAAACAAATATTCATGAAGGATTGTTTTCGTTTCGAAAACGTTTTTATGTAGAACTTGGCCGTTGAGACTGATTTTCTTTAGAAGCTCATATACAAGTAACATAGATGAAATGCATCGTTTTTTGATTTTCTAACGTTCTTCAACACCCTATATAGTTGTTTCATTTACTTTATCACAAAAAGAGGTTTTTGATCTCTAATTTCAAGTCCTCTCAGATAACTTTAGAGGGAATGAGAGAAGTGAAAAAGGGAGTTTGTTTATGATGGTTGAGAATGAAAAAGCAGATGAAATCTTCCATGATGTTTAAAATGCACTAATGATACACTAGTAACATTTTCCTGTAATTATAAGGTAAATTTCACTAATGATACACTAGTAACATTTTCCTGTAATCTTACATCCAACATACACTGTTTCTTAGAAGGAGAACGATCTTACCAAAAAAGATCACTATTTTAAGAAAAATGTGAAAACATTTGTGTTTTATAAATTGTGTTTGGAAGGTTTTAGAAAGATGACAAGTCAAGAATACAACTAACCATATAAAAAAATTGGAGTGAATGAACGAAGACACAATCTTCAGTAATTTCTCTTCTCAATTACATTCCATGCAATTGAATTTCCCATAGACACTCTAGGCATTGCTTTTGGACCAGAATTTGACGTCTTGAATGTTTTCAAGATGTTGTTGACGTCCTCTTGTAAACACATTTCAATGTCATGAATAATTGATTTAAAGAATTTATTTGTATACATCAATATCATTTCATTTTAGAATGCCATAGAGAACGAATGGGTAGGACATTGATGGACCAAAACATTGTCATGTACTCCAAAGAAATCAATAACTTGCTACATGAAAATAAATGATTGTGTAAGAAATCTGATTTAGTGTTCCAAAATACGCTCTTAAACCGATATAGTTATGCACTCAAAATTTTGGGCTTTTTCATCGTGTGAGTAAAGTGTTTCTTGGAAAGCACATTAGTAGGCAAGGATACATTTTGTTGATGTTTGTGGGGTGCTGCGAGGGCTAGGTTACATCCTGTTAGGACCATTGTGCTTAGAGAGGAACTGCAAATAGAGTGAAAAGCTGGAACTACGAGAATGCTGGGAATGAATGAATGTACTTTATCACAACTATAACATAAAAAACATTACCGCAAACACAACTCAGCTAGAGGCTAACTCTCAACTTATATGCCTAGACACAACTCCTTGCCCACACGTGGGTAACGTCTTGCAAGATAGCTTTGATAAAGTAGCTTGCGTCTTTGATGTAGTCTGGTCACCTCTTCAAGGTAGTCAAGCCTTACGGTAGTTAGGGGCATTCTCTTCTCAAGCTGAGAGGCTACTACCATGCGTACAGGGGTCTTCAAAAAAGGGTCGATAGGGTCTAGGCCCCTGGTGATCTATGGAACTAGTGGAGGCTGTAGTGGTTTACTGGAGGCGGAAAGCTTGGTGACGACTGAGTTGTTGAATTAAGACTGCCATGCTGGCCACCTTTTACAGCAAGACGTTGGCAAGTTGACAGCAGTCTAAGCTGGTTGAAGCTTCCAGTTGTAGGTGGGAAGATTCTTAGTGTGGGAATCTTTCTGTACAAAGTAGCCCCTCGTCTAGCTCATGTTGCTAAGTCCTTCATGGATTTGTTAATGTAGAGTGGTCCCCACTTTGGATTTTCATGTGGCTAATGACTCGTGCAAGCATGCTTTGACAATATGCTATGTCGTGCACGCATGCGTTGATGTAGAGCAGTCGCCACTCTGGGCCCTCCAAGCTGCTACTATGTCATGCTCATGCAGCAACCTATGTAGTGAGGTCCACACTACCCAGTTAGGTGTAATCCCAACGTGATTGGACCTAGCCCAAAACCTAGAAGTGTGTAGTCGCACATCATAGATATTGACTATTCTTCGTGAGTAAGCATGCACGGCCCTGGTATGCATGCAACACACATTATTTTGCAGCTTTAGGATCCATTCAAACTATGGACCTAGATGATTGAATGAAATCTAGCCTGGACAAGCGCAAAAAACTCCACCGTTGAGCTTGGGAATTTTTCAAAGACGATTTCCTAACTCCTTACAGGCTCCTTTTTTTTTGAAACCAAATGCGCTTAGTAGAGCAAAAAAATGAGAGCGATAACTTTCACCTTTAACACTCCCCCTTGAGTGGTGCACCAAAATTTTAAATAGTTGTCGATGAAGATATTGGTGACTTTGAGTGTCTCGTAGAAGGTTTTGATGTTAGAAGAATCTTCTCTTGCTTCCTTGGTGTCAAACAAATTGAGAAGAGACTTGTCCTTGCTCTCGACATCAAAATCAATGAGTTCATCCTTGAGAGCCATGACTAGGGTTCCTTGTGGGTAGCGTTTGGGTTCAAGAGGTTGTTATTGAGCTCTTTTTCTGTTTTTGCCATGAAAACATTAGGTGGCGTCTCAAAAGTGTATGGTTAACATTTTGTGACTTTTGTAGGAAGAAAACCCGTAATAGTGTTTTTGGTGCACGCTGTTGCCTGAAGGGGTGCTTTGATTGACTTTCCTTTTGTGTGGATGCTTCTTTACTACTTCTTGCTATGTGGACGGGTCGGAAGGAGAGAAGAAAAAAATTCTATCCATTCCCCTTCAGATCCACTGGTTATTCCGGACGTATTCATGATATCTTCAATGTTGTTGATGCTATTTTTGCCCTCCCTAGTGTGAAGTCAATGCTGCACTCCTTCATCTAGGATCTCCGCAATTTTGGCTTCAACAACTGATTAGGAATTGCGCCACTTGTTCTTCGCATTCTTAAATTCGTTACCACTTCTCTTAAATTGCTTGCCAAGTGAGCTCTAATATTCTCCTTTCAGCGCGTGTCCTTGTCCTTCTGGTCGCTTTGTCCCTTTCTTGGCCCCCTCGCCAGGCATTTTCTCGTAGTGGAGGGGGTCTGTGGAGGGCAAACACCCATCGTGATTTTGCTTTTACCCCTGTGACGGGCAAGGTCGCTAGTTAGATTGCATCCTTTTTAGGGAGCTTGCTCGCTGCCTTTATTGCCAGGACTGTAGGCAGCTTCGCTTTGAAGCCTGTTGTTATGGCAAGCTTGTTACTTCCTGCTGCCCTTGGTACTCTCGTAGCTTGCCTCCTCTCGCTTTTGGCAAAGCTGCTCCGGCACAAAGCCTTGCTTTGCTTGAGTGTTGCGATCACAATTTCATTCGCTCCCCTTTCTTGTGAAAAATGGCTCAAGACCCCTTTTTGCTATGTTTTCGTCGTCCACGTTGCCAAATTTCTATCTTTCTTTCATGAGTGAGCTATGTCCACGGAAGAACAACTATCCAAAAACATTGGAGACCAAAGTAGGTCTCTGAACAAAGCAGAGGACTTGTGTGGGTGGTTGAAGCGGCTGGTTCCCTGGGAGCATAAATGACTTGGTATAGTAGGTTGATGAGGAAGAATTAGATTGTAGCTTTGGGATGTCAAGCCTAAACAAAGCATGAATGAGTTTGTCGGCAATGAAAGAACTCAAACTGCTGGTTGGGAGTTTTTGGTTGTAGATGAATTTTCTTGATGACTCTGGATCTCCACTACTTAGTCCACAAAATTTGTCCCCTACACCATTAGGCACGGACCTCTATTTTTCTGTGTACAGATATCTTTGATAGCATGGGCACGCATGTTTGACTACCGTGTGTCTCACATGTTGTCCTTCTTTAGGGGATGATATGATTGGGCACTTTTAGTAAGTCCATAGTACTCCCGACTCTTCTTGAAAATGTCCTTTGGGACACTTTTGGTCAAGAAGTATATTGCGTGTGCTCTTCCCGAAACTTGCTTAAGGATGATTATGTTGTCGATAACGTACGAGTAATTCCAGGGGCCATGGATGTCAATGTGCTTCTCACACCCCTTCAACATTGTAGACTTTGTGAGATTGATGGCTGATTTTTTTTTCGATGTTAACTATTTTTGGTCCATGTTGAGGAAAACCAATGTTGTGAAGGAGGTTCNGCATGGGCACGCATGTTTGACTACCGTGTGTCTCACATGTTGTCCTTCTTTAGGGGATGATATGATTGGGCACTTTTAGTAAGTCCATAGTACTCCAAGCTCTTCTTGAAAATGTCCTTTGGGACACTTTTGGTCAAGAAGTATATTGCGTGTGCTCTTCCCGAAACTTGCTTAAGGATGATTATGTTGTCGATAACGTACGAGTAATTCCAGGGGCCATGGATGTCAATGTGCTTCTCACACCCCTTCAACATTGTAGACTTTGTGAGATTGATGGCTGATTTGTTTTCGATGTTAACTATTGTTGGTCCATGTTGAGGAAAACCAATGTTGTGAAGGAGGTTCCTCAAGTAGATGACCTAGTGAGCTTTGGTTGTTGGCATGATATACTCAGTTTCAGCCAAGCTCAGTGTGATGATCATTTGTTTCTTGTTTGACCACAAAAAATCCATTTGACAAGGATACAAACAAATCGTGTGGTGCCACGCATGTCCTCCTCCATGCCCAGAAAATGGGCATCCACTTAGGAGCTCAGTTGTAGGTCATTTGACAAGCCGAAGAGTAATCGTATGTGATCTGTAGACTGGAAGTACCCAAGTGCACGCTCAGGCTCCTTGCAAGACCTTTCACTACACATCTCACTCCAACACGCAAAGTTTATCATAAAAAACTACATGTCTTATCAAGAGTAGCTTGCAATGTGAATTAGAGAACCGACTCTGATTTCATTCTTTGTCTCACTACTCCCCCTTGGTCCGTGATGGATCAGTTGCTTCTGCGTTAGGGGAGTCAAAACGCAACTATGAGGCACGTTGAACCGTATAAAGACTTTGTCTGCATAAGATTGCGGAGACAACTTGAGTGTACATTTAGAGCGGTTGCGCCTCATGTTCATGCTAAGGTAGTACTCAAAGCCTGGCATCAAGGTCNTCAGTTGTAGGTCATTTGACAAGCCGAAGAGTAATCGTATGTGATCTGTAGACTGGAAGTACCCAAGTGCACGCTCAGGCTCCTTGCAAGACCTTTCACTACACATCTCACTCCAACACACAAAGTTGATCATCAAAAACTGCATGTCTTATCAAGAGTAGCTTGCAACGTGAATTAGAGAACCGACTCTGCTTTCATTCTTTGTCTCACTACTCCCCCTTGGTCCGTGATGGATCAGTTGCTTCTGCGTTAGGGGAGTCAAAACGCAACTATGAGGCACGTTGAACCGTATAAAGACTTTGTCTGCATAAGATTGCGGAGACAACTTGAGTGTACATTCAGAGCGGTTGAGCCTCATGTTCATGCTAAGGTAGTACTCAAAGCCTGGCATCAAGGTCATGTTTACCTCTTGTGCGATAGCACAAGCTGTTGCATGGATGAAGTGCGGCAATGAGCCGATTATCAAAATGTTGTTCACGGAGACAAGAATGTAGTTGTCTAGACGCTTCTCCTTCGCTTCTTGATGTTGAAACAAGTAATCTTTGTAGGCTGATATTTGAGATATCAATGAGTGTAGAAGATTTTGTAGCTTGTGGTTGAAAAGAAAAGGTCTCTTCTTCAATCCGTACAAGCTTTTCACGAGCTTGTACACTCTTTTGTTGTCGTCATCATACCCTTCCAACTTCTTTGTACAAATGATAGTGTCCATTTCTCCATGCTGAAAGGCGTTTTTAACATTGATTAGCTGCACCTTGTAGTCTTTCACTACTACAATGGTAATCATGATACGCGCCATGGCATAATGACTTACAGGTGCGTAGGTTTTAAAGAAATCCTTGCCATTCACCTGCGAGAAGCCCTTTGCAACCAGGCACGCCTTGAATTTGTCGATGCTACCATTTGCTTATGTCTTCACCCTAAACACCCACTTCACACCAACAGGCCTTGAGCCGGATTGTAGCCTTGTTCGCTCTTAAGTTCCCTACTCCATGAGGCTGTTCTATTCTACATCTAGTGCTGCTTTTGATTCTATACCAAATTTGCCTACTTGTGCTTCCTTTTTTGAATTTGGCTCTGATGGTAGTGCAAAGGAGGTTTTGGAAAAGAGAGCTTTTAGATGCATTGTTGTGAAGTCATCATTCTGAGCATACACCGTGCATGCAGTAATCACCATGTTGTATTCTACTTCATCCTCCTTGTGTTGTTCTTCCATCTTTCGTTGCAAGAGGTGCGTGATGTGGTGGCGTTCGATTGTGTTGTCTTGCTTCTTCAGCCTCCTTGCCTTTGCACCATCTGGCGTCGCCACGTGATGGCATTCTCCATGGCTTACTACGACCACCTCCTGACCTGTGCCTATGCGTTGGTTGTGGTTTTCCACGAGGGTGACACTCGCGCACACCATCTCTTCACTCGCTTGATACAAATCTGTCGTGATGAGTGGGTCATAGTTTGCTTCTTTGTCAGGGATTGACTCAATAAATAAGTTGTGGAATGACTTGAGGAGGTCAGGTGCAACCAATTGCATGGCTTCCCACCGTTGACATGTTTAATGCTTGAAGAAAACGACATCACGATTGGTGGTGATATGTTGGGTGTTGATACTGTACAACTCCCAACCTTTCATGTTTGGGCATTTTCCGATAAACATGCCCCAAGATGCTTTGTCTGCAAGCTTTCTTCGAAGTTCCTTAGGGATGTGAATAAGAGCCATGCCATCGAACGTTTGAAGCATGGTGATGTTTAGCTTATAATCTTGCCATGCTTCAAATTTTGTCATGACTAGTAAGGATGTTTGCAGCACACAATTATCCACACAAACTACTTGCTTTTGAGCATGCAACGTCCAGGAGTTGTCCAGCGCTTCTCTTAGCGGTATGGATTTAAAAGTCTCTTGAGCAGTGCGATTTGCCCTTTCATTGACACCATTTTGCTGTGGGGTATGTGTTGTAGAGAACTGCTACATGATGCCCATATTCTCTAGTTTTGACATGAACTCCGTGTGAGTGTACTTGTCAGCATTGTCAGAGTGTAGGAGTTGGAGGTTCTTGTTGCTTTCTCTCTCTGCCATTACAAGCCACTTGAAGAAGTAGGTTGGCGCTTTATCACTAGTTCGGAGACAGTAGCTCCAAAGAAAGGGTGTCGCATCATCCACAAAGATGAAGAAGTAACGGTGTCCCCCATAGACTGTTGTTGAGGGAAGTGGTACGCAGATGTTTGTTTTAACCAGTCTTTGCTTTCCACTTATGCTGCACTCGTTGGAAGAAGCATTTGTCGTGGCAACTTGGCATGAACGCAGTCCTCATAAGGGGTAGTTCAGTCTTAACCACCTTTCTTGATGTTGAGGCCGTTGACATGACCCGTCTTCACCATGGATTCCACCCACTGATGAGTGATGTGGTCAAGCCTCTTGTCCACAGTATAGCATTTGCATGTGTTGGCTTGTGTAGAATTGCTCCTACAAACGGGGAATGCATCTCATCTTGAGTTGGTGCAATGTATCGTGACTTAATCATGCCATGAGGAAGGATCTGACCTTCTCCAAAGGTTTCTCTTTCATGAAGTTTGAGTTTGACAGGATTTCCATTATGGATGAGGGAGGATACTTCCTTCATGAGTTGGCCAAGGGAGAGGTTAATGACAATGTGAGGTATGTAGAGCACGTTTTCAAACTTGACTTATGTTGCATCATACCCTGTCACGGTCATCATGCCCTTGCCAAGCAAGGGCACATGCTTATCCTTGACAAGTGTCACATAGCTCCAATATGAAGGCTCTTAGTTTTGGTGGCAAGATTTGTGGTACGTTATGTGCAAGGAAGTAGCCTCTTGTTGAGGCTACTTCCTTGTGGGTGTTCAAGTCCCTTCATGAGTTGGCCAAGAACACCCGCTGTTCAAGTAACAAACATACAACAAGCAAACTAGCCTTTCTCTTCGAGTGTTTGACATGTGGAACAAAAATGCAATGTAGTCAAACTACTTCCCTTTACCTTCCTCCTATGCCTTCTTATTGAACTCCTTACTACCATTTTTACTTTTTCCTCCACCACTCTCCTCTCCCACTTGCCTCTTTCCCATAAAGTCGCTATACATCCTCACTTTCTCCTCATTGAGCAACCTTTTGAAGTAGTGCTTCTTCACGTGCCCTTTCTTTTTGCAATAATGTCACCTGATATCAGGATGTGATCCGATCACCTATCGTATGGACCTCGGTGTGATTGCCTTTGTGAGGAAGTGAGTCGACTCATGGGAGTAATGTGACTTCATCATTGTATGGCTGTTGAGAGGGAGTGAGACGCGCTCTTCTCTCCTTCATTGTAGTTACCTGCATTGCTGAAAATGCATGCTTTTTTCTTGTAGGTTGGTGGTCTCTCTGCGTTGTCAATAGCAACTTACAGACATATTCTTGTGTCAATTATTCTTCAGACTGAAATGTGAAAGTTTTCTTCATGCCATCCCAGTCTCTTGTGAGTCCATTGAGTAAGAAGGTCATAAAGATTGCCAAAGGGATGGGTGTGTCTGTGATGACAAGTTGGTTGTGGAGGAATTGTGCCTTGTGGATGTAGCTCTTAATGTCACCCAAACTACTACGGGTTATGTGGGAGAGCTATGTGATGAGATGTGACTTGTAAAAAGAGTCGCCTGACATGTAAGTCCGTAGCAAATAGGACCATGCATGTTTGGGTGGCTCAATTGTAACCTTATGCATGTAGTTGCTTGTTGGATACGAGGACTTAGGTGGTTGTCAAGCACTATGTATGCAGCTTGCGTAAAGAAAATGAACATGAAGACGATCTGTGGTGGAGACCTTGAGGGAGGAGGAACATAATACCTTGTGTACAACTTCCAACCTCTATGGATTTGCGCTACTTGTCAAAACGTATGAGCCAAGTGGGGGAAGTTCTTGCCATTGAACTGGTTGATCGTGATCTTGTACAGATGTAGAAAGGTTACTACTACTGGAAGAATTTCCTCTAACTCTTGGTACCCAATCCCCTGTGTTGTTGATGTTGGGTTAGTTCTATGACCTTGAGTTACGTTTATTAATGTCAATTGTGCCAAAGACTCCGATTACACTATTGGATGAGGTTGCCCCATGTGTATCTCAGGTTTTCGTGCTTGAGAAGATGGCTGAAATGGTGCCATCATGGGTATGGCCAATGGAACCTGTTGCTGCTAGGCCGTAAACTCTTGCTGCATTCCTCCTTGTGCTAATGCTAATTGTGGCACTTGTGGAGGAATGACAGGCTGCTACACGATTGGTGGAGGACTTGGCTGAGGTAGTTGTGCTCATGATTCTTTTGAAGCTTGCTAGGCATGATTGAATTGCTGTTGATGCAGTTGCTATTGTTGTTGTTGTAGTTGTAGTTGTTTTTGTTATCTCTGGTTTTGTTGTTGTAGCCATACTATCCTCTCATGAATTTGATTCATCTAAGCATCTGGTGTTAGCTACTCCATGTGCATTAAGTTTCCCCCTTAATGCCATGGTCTCTTGCTCCATAACTTGGCGCATAAATGCTTCTTGTTGCGCCATGCGATTTTCTTTGTTTCTCAAGATTTGTGCTTATTTTGCCTTTCGTTTGGCCTGCTCTTCCACATTGCAAGCCCAATATTTCCCCATGCGCAAACCATGGAAGACAAGATTCTCATCAAGAGGTGGAGATTTTCCACTTAAATTCTTCATCTCCACATTGCTCATGAAATGTCCGTTGCCTTTGATGTTTTTTAGCTACATCCCACCTTAGGCACTTGAGGACATTAGTTGCTTGCTGGCGTGGGCGTGTGGATTCCAGTGCTCCTCCTAACATCACTACAGAGGACTCAAATTGTAGATGATATGAAAAATCACCTTGTTCTGTTACCATGTTGATGTTTGTGGGGTGTCGCAAGGGCTAGGTTCTTTGCTGCGAGGACCGTTGTGCTTGGAGAGACATTACGGATAAAGTGAAAAGCATAATCAAGGATAATGCTGGGAATGAATGACTATAGTTGATCACAACTGTAGTACCGGAAACAATACAGAAAACACAGCCTACCTAGAGACTAAACTTTGACTCTTACACCTATAGAGCTCCTTGCCTGCAGGTCGGAAAATTCCTGCAAGACATCTTTAGCAAATTACCTCGGGTATTTGACATAGTCACATCACCTCTTCTACATATCATGACCTTGAGGTAGTTAAGGGCGTCCTTCAATTGAGGCTGGAAGATTGCTGCCAGGCTTGCAAGGGTCTTGAATAGAGTGTCTATCGAGTATTTGCCTTAGGTGACGTTTGGAACTAGTGGAGTCTCTTGTGGTTGAATACAGGCCAAAAGCTTGTTGATGACTAAGTTGTTGAATGAAGACCGCAACACTGGCCACCTTTTATAGCAAGCTGCTGGCAAGTTCACAACAGTCCAAGCTAGTAGAATCTTGCGGTTGAAGGTGAGAAGATCCTTAGCCTAGGTACCTACCTATACGCAGTAGTGCCACTAGTATCTTCTGTGCTCAGTCGTACATGGCTGTGGTGATGTGGGGCGGTCCCCCATCCTGGCTTTGAATGTGGTAGATGATTCATGCATGCATGTTGTGAAGGAATGCTGTTTCTTGCATGCATTTGTTGATGTAGATTGGTTCCCACTCCAGGCCTTGGATGCTGTTGTTGAGTCACGCCAACCCAACAGGCTATGTATGGAGGTCCACACTACTAAGTCAAGTGTAGCCCCACCGTTATTAGATATAACCTAGAACCCAAGAGTGCGTAAATGAACTGCATACGTGCTAAGTAGTCTAGGTCATCAAGCATGCATAGCCTACAGCCCATGGACGTATATGTTAGAATTAAATCTGGCCCGTATTAGCAAAGAAAAACCCCTACATAAAACTTGGGAATTCTCGAAAGAGAATTCTCTATGTCCTTGCACGCTCCTTCCATTTTGAAACCAGCTTGACCAAAGAAATGGTTTTAGTAATCATCACCTCTAGCACATTTAACATCATTGTGGAAATCATTGTGGAAACCGATAATGATGCTAGAGTAAAAACGCAATGTATTTCTTATTGGAACTAAAGTTATGAAATACCTACATACATTTTTACATATGATCTTTGTTTTTTTGGCATCATACAAAAAATTCCTTAACCCACCATGATGTTACAACTTAAAGTTGGGACAGTCTTCCATCTAAAGAATAATTCTAGAAACATGGCCGGTGAGAATTTGTCATAAAAAACCGATCCTTCCATTCATTGATTGGAGAAAGTTTTAGAAACTACTTTGTTGCATGGGTTGTAAAAGAAAATGAAAATCGTAATTGTTTTCAAGGATAATGACAAAATTTGGTTTTGAATAAGAACAATGTTTTTAATTTGTTTCGAACGCTTGTTTCAATGCTTTATTTTTGAAAACCTTATATATATTATTTACAATGTAAGGTTTATGATCATTCTTCTTTTCATAGAAGAACGGTATTAGATGTTACTTTATCTCATACCGTTCTTACTAATGAGGTTAAGTTCATTAGAAATTCATATCCGTTTTGCACCTTTATTTGTGTTTTTAATTCTCAAAGTTCACGTTTCCCACAATAAAAGCTTCTTTGAAATCCCATTTTTAAGGAATATCTTGTGTTCACCACATGTACAAATAATAGCAATTGTTCTTGAACGTTGTCTCATTCTCCAAATTGTCCCACAATTGTAACATAAGTTTCCATCTTAACTTGTTCAATATGTGTATCAGTAAATCAATACATATTCTTGTGTGGAAACATTGCTTCTTAGGCAAAGTTCAAATAGGTTACATGAGAAAGTTTGAAATGTTTTTTAGGTATCATTCTTAAATTTCTTTTCTTTATCCGAATCACGTATGATTTATTCATAATATCTTTTACATGATTTCACGAGCATCCATGTGAGGTTTTTATGTCGAGTGCATAGTTAAAAAAAGATATCATGGGAATCATCCAATTGTTTGAAACCAAATCTGCAGGAAACTAAAGGAGATTTCTTTGTCCCACACTTTAGATTTTGAAAGTGGATTGAATCTATTTTAACATCACACCCTAATGCATTTAAACTTAGTGAAATATGTTTCCATCATGATTGAAACAAGTGGTAAGTCAATATACACAAGAAAGTGTCATGCAAATGTCAGTATTTGTTTTTAAAATTTCTATTCTTAAGAGTTCCTAAATACATGTTTTTGAAGTGTCACTTCCATTTGGTATTACAAAGGTGTGTACCATTCACCAAAAACTTGAAGAAATTTTCATTTTGCACGTCCATGGTTTTTTGAAGACCATATGTGAGAAAAGATAAAGAAAACTATGATGAAAAAATCATGAAAAATCTTGATGTGATGCATTCAAAACGAAACATTGTGCACTGTGAGGCAATTTGTTTAGCAGGAATTCAAATAGTTTTCGTGTAAGATTTCCATTCTTAATGTTTTCCTTCAAATGAAATAGAAAACAAGAGCGAGAAGAAAAAAGTAGAAGAGACCATCACACATAAGCTAAAAAATCTCTCGGTCGGTTAAGTGATGTGAGTTTCCATAAATTTTCAAGTTAACCATAATTTGAAGGGTATGTGTGTAACTAGCATATAGTGCCATAATGTCTTAAACTAGGTGTATTTGTTCATTTTTTCTCTGGGATTTTTTGGTTCAAATTCAAAAGAAGAGGAATCATAATACAGGTTCATATCTTGTTAGAAATGCATTGAAGTTGAATTTTTGAATGCTTAATTACTATAAACTTATTTGTTCATGTATGGAAAATAGATAACTATGTGTATACTCATGTTTAACATTGAGACATGACACATGATGAGCTACTCTAGAAAACAAGGCGGATTGAAACAAAACATGTGTCAAAACATCATGATTGTTAAGGGAGTATTGATAAGGGGAAGAAAGCATGTGTGCATAGGCCACAAATGGATTTATTTTCCAGTGGTGGACCATATGAATAATTAATTATTTCATGGTCTCGACATGTTCAAGTGGTTTGACATCAAAGGATATTTGCATGCATTCTGAGGATGTGGGTGTCTTGGTGCTTTCCATGTGTGTGAGGGGGGCTAGTTCATGTGGTAAAGGGTTGTGATTCGTCATATTGTCCTTTAAGGTACTTGATTAGATAGCTAAAACATGCTTTAAAAATGGGTTGGATTTTATGTTGGTAGTATGTGAGAAGATTTTGATATCACTGTAAATAATTTAAGTGAAAAACAGAGATTATTATTGAATATGAAGATTGTAAGGGGGATATAAAATGATTTTGTCTTTTTAGCATTGACTTGGGCAATGAGAGAATGTAAAGTGGTGCATTTTCACACATTGAAAGTTTGTATTTTGTGGATGTAACGATCTTATTTTGATTATGGTAAATTTTTGGGTCTGGTTTGTCAGTTCTTTGTTTTGAATCAAGGTGAGTCTACGTTTTTTTATGGATTATGAGTTTGTTTAGAAGTCCATGGTATTTTCATGCTGAGATGGTGTGGTTAGTACGGGTTCCAAGGCAGGTAAACATGTTGAACATGGATAATGAAGCATTGATAACATTTTTTCTTGTTGGTTTGTTGCATACCATTACGAATTGTAAAACGTGTGTGAATGTTTGTAGAATAATCAATTTAGAATGAAGCCCTATGGATTTATTTGCGTTTAGTGCCCTTTACTTTGCTGAATCATTGGCTTGTCATTTTTTGGGGCTTACCATGTGTGTTATTTCATACGTGATGATTTATAGGGTCTCCTTATGGGCAAATGTTTTTTTGGGTCATGTGAAGTTCTCCTGATGTGCAGTTCAGAGTTCCCAATTGTATCCCATGGGCATATGAATTGTAGTTTTCTCCTTTGACGAGTTGTAGTTAATGTCGTGTTTTTTTTAGGGCGAATTTGCAAGAAGCCATTGAAATTTGGAAATATGGCCCATCAACTGTTGGTTTATAGGTTTTTTGGTAGATATCCGGTACATTCAACTTCCCTCAAATTTGTTTTGCACGTGTAAATATTATGGGGGATAAAATTCCCCTCCCTTGAAAGGGAACCTCCTTGAACCGTATATCTGTGTCTGGGAGGTACCTGAACCTTATGAAATCCCACAACTCCTGAATGTTCGGAGGCGGGTGTGTCAAAATGTTTGTTCATTGATAATTTCGAAGCTCTTTTGCGGGTATAAGATGGAAGTGTTTTCGGTCAACGCCCGAGTGGTGAGATGTGATTATTTTCTGGTAGGTGGCGTAGTGCTTCGGGCTATGAATGGGGGCACGCTATTTTCATGTTTTTGGAATTTCGAAGGTAGAGGTGGTCGAGGTTGGAAGGCGGGAAACGTTTCCAATATTGGTTTTGATCCATTGCGTTCAAAGTTGGTCTCTTGTTTTCTGTTGACGTCTTTTGCGAACGCAAGCGAGCTCTTGTCAGCGCTTTTAAACGTTTGTTTTGTGTGTACAATGTGTCTCGTTGAAGTAATGACGAGTTTCATAGACTTGCCGCATGCGGCCGGTCTCCGGATGGATTGAATCGAAGGGTTGTCATTGGAGAATGAAGATCGATCTGCTACTCCGGCAGACCGAAGCTGCCGTTTTCGCTGTTTTCGGAGGTACGATGTGTGGCTGCATATTTCTGCCGTTGGACCTTAGAATATCTCATCGAGTGTTTAAGTTATCGAAACGAACATCTGGAGTAAAGAGAACGAGGAATGAGAGATTCCATGATGTTTTACGTTAGCACTGTGAATAGCGCTGCCATGTAGGAATTAGTGGCGCGTTGTCGAGCCTCTTTCCGCGACAAATAGGTGTAGAGGATATGCGCCAGCGTCAGCTGTGAATTCTCCGGTAGATTCGAAGCGACGCTTTGACTGACTTAGACAGCAGTCTCCTTCTCAATTCGTTTTATTTTCGGTCTAATGTTGGAAAATCGATGTACTCTGCCTAAAATATTGACATTTCCGCGGGTTTTGCTCTTGGATGGGTGAATCCTATTCCCAGCAAACTAGCCTTTTGAGCTTCCTTTCATTGAAGCAAGCACAAGAATTTTGTTGGTGATGTCATGTCGAGTTGGAGGGCGTTACGTTGAGAAGGTGGAGGACGTCAGATGGAGGAGATAGAGGCCGTGGCTGGATTGTTGTGAGTGGGGACAGCGATTCCACCCACCCATTTTGCTGACGTCATTTACGGGGTCGTAGGAAATTTCGTCCTCGCAAAGTTTGCTGAAAACGCCATTCCACGCACTCCTAGCTCACCGGTGCCCGCCACTATCCGCTGAAGTCGTCGGATCAAAGATAGTTTTCTGTGCGTAAAACAAATTGACGCATCTTTGTCTGAAGTTGAAAAGTCCAACAGTGCAGACGGCCCCGCTTCATACGTCCAGAGTTGCCTGCAAACCAGGAGGTATGGTCGTAAAGTTTTCGCGCCACATAAAATAACGTCCCTGCCGAAGTTGATGTCCGTCACCTTCTTTCGCGACGTCCACCCACACCCATCCACGACACCGGTGGGTGGATAAGGATGTGAGTGGGTGAAATCGCAGTTCCCACTCACAACAATCCAGCCACGGCCAGAGGACGTCATGTCGCGGAGGAGGTCAACGCTTGGCTGAGATGCCCACAGTATACAGTGAAGTGAGAACCCGTGATGCAACACAGAACCTGCTGAAAATGGCCGGTGGTACTGTTTCACGAATTGACTCACATGAAGCGCACTCTATGAGCACACACCCGTCGGAGCTCATCGTCGTGCAGACGCGGGGGGCACGTTAGACGCGGCAATCGTAAAAAATCCCTCAGTGATTGCGTAGCTGGACACAGCGACATCTCACGCGTTCCGCGTGATGGAGACGTCGGCCTTCACCGCGTCACAGCCGCAGCCAGGCTGTGCCGTTGTCTTCACTGCGTAAACGTTCGCACTCTGGGTGACCGTCTGTGGGAAACGTCGATTCGGAAGATACTGCTGCGACGGCTTCAGTTGGTGATGCTGAGGCTGAGAATGGGCTGAGAGCGCCTGAAGATAGCGATCTCGGTGTCTGAAGGCGACGGCGCTCGTTGTATCCACCGCCGCAGCCAACCATCACGATGCAAGCCGACTTGGTCCACTACCTTCTGGGACATACTTTCGATCGTCCGTTCGTTCATTGCTGAGGACTGATCCCCAACAACAGGCCGAGGGGCTCCTGTGCCCGCTCTGGCCGGCCAGGGGTTTTCCCAGCCTGGTCGAAGCAATTATGGCGGCAGACCCAACTCGGCGGAACGCAGCAGCTCGGGATGCCGCGTGGATCGCCCAAGCAAGCGCAGCGTGGCATGCGGCTACACCGGCAGGACC